>MDKJ01058885.1:0-94820 GCA_005239525.1 Nicotiana knightiana
TGACTTTTCTAACCATAAGGCCAACTTAAGAGACTAAGTGTCTCATTTCTCACCACGACCACTATTAACCCGAACCAACCGACTCAACACGACATAATTAGGCTAAGCAAAACACGATAAAGAAGAAACAGAGGAAACGGGGCTAAATCTTACGGATTGACCGGCCGGGTCGTTACAGGTCTTGATACTTACTGGGTACCGATTATGGTGTACTCATACTACACTTCGGCATATTTTTGTGCAGAGCCAGGTATTGGAGATATCGGCCTCGAACAGAGTTAGAATGTGATCGCAAGAATTCAAAGTAGAGCATTTTGGTCATCGCAGTCCCTTGGAGTCAACCCATTTTATTGTACTGTCAACTTTTATTCGAACAGTATTGTATATTCGACCTTGGGATCCTTATTTGTATTCAGTTAGAGTTCGTGACTCAGTATTACCAGTCTTGGGAGGTTGTTTGACTATTTCCGCTGTTAGTTTTGACACTTATTTCTATTTCTATTTCTTGTAATAAATTTTATTCCAAAAAAAAGGCTTGAATTGTAATTGGAATCGGCTTACTTAGTCTTAGAGACTAAGTGTCATCACGACTCCTATCGTGGGATTCTGGGTCGTGACATGCCGGAATGACGAACAATTTAAATTTCTGAAAACTAGATTCAAAGGAATACAACTTTCAATTTGGATCATCCCAAATTCTATAAAGATTGCGATCAATTCTCTTGTGACTCAAGCAAAGTGCAGAAAATCACGCTTAACACTTCAAATCTTTCAAAAACTTGCTCCATACGCGCCGAAATTCACTTAAGCCCCTTGGGTACCCTTCAAACCATCCCGACACCAAATACCCTATATGAAATTATTAATAGGCTCAAAATACAAATAAAAATGCTGCAACACAGTCAATTCTCAAGTCAACTTTCAAAAAAAAAAATTAATTGGTGTTTCGCTTTAGTACATAACAAGCTATCGCGTCACTCTTAATGATCAAGAGATTAAATTATAATAAAGGAACGAATATTGAAACGGGAATATTATCCTCCTGAGACCTGTAAATATAATGCACAAAATCTATGTTTGCATGTTGGAAAAAGCAAACTTCGGGGTACTTTCGATATTAGTGAAATTAATTAATGGGATTTTTTTATTCCTATACACTATTTAAAACTTTATTACGAAAAATATTTTTTTTTTTTTAACCCGGCCTATATATGTTTACAAAATATATGCACTCCACCTTAAAAGGCTCTCAATCCATTATTAGTGCCTTCAATCAAGATATTTTCTCTCCTCTCCCCTTTTCTCTGCGGATCTTCCACCCCTTTCAAGATGTTACTCTAGGATATTGAGAACTTTTTAAATCTCGACACCAAAATTTTAATATATCTTGAAGTACTAGTAATATTAATTATATTCTGAAAAGAGAGTAAAAAAATTGCTTTTCCTTTCGGTTAGTTCCTCTTTCTTCTATATTTTTCTTTTAATCTTTTGATGTGAAGATATATTTTTTCTAGGAAAATGAGATCTCTCATTTCCCTTTTGTCACGCATAATCACTGATGCCAGACAATCCCATTGAAGTGGAACTATCAAATAAATTCAAATGTCTAAACTCTATTGACACTAACATTTATGTAATTTTATTGATACTATATCTAAGGGTAGGGGTCATACTGGTTAGTCTTGCCTGGAGAAGAACTGACCAAAATCAATAATAAGAAGATATGCTGGATCTGTAGCCCCTATTTGTTGTTTGATCGTTTCTTTTCTTTAATCTAATAAATAAAAGTAGTAGAATTTTCCGCGTTCAATATTTGATATTTTTATACAAATTTTATACAATATGTCTTTTGTATATTTGTATCTGATTTATAAATAGTAAAAATAAATTTCATACAACTAAATATATATTATACAACTTATTTATAACTTATCTACAACTATTTGTACTCAGTTATATACAACTACAATATCATACAACTTAAATACAAATTTTATATAATATGTCTTTTGTATATTTTGTATCTGATTTTTACATAGTAAAAACAAATTTCATACAACTAATTATATATTATACAACTTATCTACAACTTTAATACATTATATCTACTCAGTTATATACAACTACAATATCAGACAAGTAAAATACAATTTTTATACAAATTATACAATATGTCTTTATATATTTTTTGTATTTGATTTGTATATATTTTGTCTGTGGTGTGTGCTTCTTCCTCTCCAAAATTCCAATCAAAACTGATTCTCTTAATACAATTTTGATACATATCAATAATTGTATGTTAAAAGATTGTATTGATAACTTAAATACAAATTTTATACAATGATTAATACAGTATCAACTATTGTTCAACTTTCATACAACATTCAAATAAAAAAAATAGAACTACAACAGAATAGAATTTACATGCAATTATACTACAACTTTGCTATAATTTCGTAAGTATTATGTATGTCATGTCGTCTTTTTCTTCTTCTTCTTCGACTTTCAATCTGAAATTCAGTCAAAATCAAGTCTAATCTTCACCGGACACCCTCAAAATTGAGATATAAACTCCAAACAATATTCTCAATTGTTTGCAACAACACCCAATCCAAACAAATAATGATTTTTGAAAACTCAAATTCATATTCAAAGCTTCAAAACTTTTTAATGGCTGTCAATGGTGGAGAGTCAAACACCTTCAAAATTTATTGATTGACAATTTTAATTTGAACACCGATTGTGCAACATTGTTGGAATTTGAACACCAACTGTGCAACACCTTCAGCTTTACATTACTGGAATTGCAATAAGCATGAAATTGGTGTTCTCTTTCTCTTTGCTCTACATTACTGAAATTAAGGATTAAGTGACAGAGAGAGAGAGCGCATGAGGCAGAGAGAATAAGGATGGGAAATAATCGATTCCTCATGTAAAGAGATACTCATTTAATTCCTAAAGAGTAAATAATTGATAAATTGTATATGCCTATATAATTAAATTGAAACTTGAGTAGAGAAAGTAATAAAATTTCAAATAATGTATAGGAAGGTAAAATCCCTTAATTAAAAATACTCTTTCCATGTCATCATGATAGCATTTCTTATTTTTCTCATAGAATTTTAGAACCCGTTTGGACATAAGAAATTTTTCACTTTTTTTCGAGTCATAAAATTTTCAATTTTCGCTTAAAGATGAATTTTAGAATTTTTCAAAAATTTAAAAAACTCCAAAAGGCTGTTTTTCAAAATTTTCACTCAAATCACTCACAAAACTTTAAAAACAACCCAAAATTATACTCATGTCGAGACACAACTCTAATTTCAAATAGCATTTTTACTTGAAAATCTTTTTTCATTTTTTTTGAAATTTTACAATTCTTATGTCCAAACGCCCACTTGGGAATCCAAAAAACTCCACATCGCCTATGCATTAATTTCCCTACAGAGAATCCAAGAATTTCTTTTACATACTAAGTTATGATATCATTAAACCAAATTAGTAGTAATTTTCTCCATCATAGCGTACTAAAACATCATATATATATATGCATATACAACATAAAGCTTCTTAGCAAAAAAGTGTTTTTTTTTTCAAAGTTGCAGTATTTGCTTCTCACCAAAATCTTTTTTTTTTTTTAAAACATTTTTAAAAAAAATGCCGCAGCTTTTAAATGCTTGGACAAACATTAATTGTTGCTCAAAAGTACTTTTCAAATAAATTAGTCAAACACAAACTGTTTCTCACCAAAAAATAACACTTTTGGTGAAAAGCACTTCTCAAAATAAATTAATTTTTGCAGCTTGGTCAAGCAGGCTATAAATTTGAAATTTTCGTGATTTAACACTTTAGCCACAGTGATTAACATGCACATAGCTAATAATTAGCTATATTTATAAAAGTTGTTGGATTTGCAAACATAATCCCATATTGTTAGCTGAAAAGATTAAAAACTCACATATAAAATATAAAAATCTTTAAACGATACGAAATCTTTAAAGAAAAACCATGCAAACTTGACCCAAAACGCACAATAACATGAACAATACCACTTCATGTTAAGACTACGTTCGGGCTGGTCGAGCCTAGAGAAGTTTTTGTGATACAGCCATACTACTAAAGCTTCTGCAACAAAAAATATATATTAGTAACAAATAATTTTACTCCTTACAACAAATCGAATATTTAGCAATAGTGGACGACCAATTATATATTCATGTCATATACATACGAAATGAAATTTGAGAACCGACATCTTTGGGCATTTCCAAACACTCAAGTGTCATGAATACGTACTACTTGGCAGCTAACAAAACACATGTACCGATCAAATATACAGTAATTTCATGAAACATGAAATGGAAGCTGAGAAATAACTCTACTTTAGCCAAGATAATTCCAAAGCGAATACAACGATAAGTATACCTCAGTCCCAAGCAAGGTGTTTCAAGAACAAAGAAATATGAGAAGGCATAGTCATGAGTCCCTCTCTCTAGAAGCCGGAAAATGATTCAGCAGAACAAGAGAAGCATTTATCTGTTACCCATTTGAAACAATCGAAACTCCAAAAACCATGAGTCAAAACCATCACTTGATTGTAACAATCTTGATCCCAGAAGAAGCTCAATTGCAGTGTATGGCTACAAGACAATCTCACCTTCCTTGCAATAACACTTATGTTTTGGCATTTTGAAGAGCGGATACCCGTGGATGTTACCTTTTGAGCCAAGAATATCTTCTCAATTGAAATCTCCGTTCACCATAAATGCATTGGAGTTGGCAAGAATGTCATAAAGGCCCGGAGCATATCATGACCCCGCTTGAACATTGCTCCAAAAGTTTCCTTTTGTCAATGTCAAGTGGATTCAACATCCATTAAACAACTTTTTCATGGTTTGACAGTAATTTACGCATAAAACTAGTAAAAAATTTTGACAAGTGTTCAACTGGATACACTTGTACAAGCACAGGTCCGCCACTGTTTTAGATGGACGGAATTCTTCAGCCCAAGCTTAGAAATTAAGCCTCTAACTATAGATCAGTAACTCGCCTACCCTATCAGTAAATTGCTCATAGCAATACATCTCACCAACTATGTACACACAGTTCTGAAAGTGATGAAATTATAGTGAGTCAACCTTGCTACACAACCTCACTGGTCCAATCATTATTTCCCAAAATGTGTTACAAATACACAAAATTCAAAACCCCTACGCATCAATTCCAAGTAAATCGGATGCAGCCCTCAATATTCATTCTGCTCAATTTAGACTCATTTCACTCCAATGCCGGAGAAGATTACCAAACACCAAAAGAACCTACTAATTTACATATAGATTAAAATACTGATGTTCGTTAAAATACATTTCATACGGCCGGTCACATTGAATAATAAGGAGAAATAATATTATTCATCTTCAATAATAGACGATTGCAAATATTTTTAATGCAAAATACTATGAATCGGTTCATCTTCAATTCTCACATGCATCTTCCAAAAACAACGGATATAAACTTAGGCTAACTTTATTCATTGGGTCAACTTGGAAACAAATTTTACCATTATTTATTTCCTAGCCAAACTATCTAGCTCTAATTATTTAGAGAACTATTTGAATGCGATTTATTTCCTGGAGGCAAGCAAGAGAGTCAACTGAATCTTGCAAAATTTTAACACGGAGGCCGACCTTGTAACAAGTTAGAACAATAATAGTAAAAATAAAACAATTATAATTCAGGCTAGAGAACCCGTTTAGTTATAGGTAAGTATATAAATTATAATCTTTGAAAAGCAATAAGATGTTCACGCAAAAATATTCATAATACGTGAATTATTATTCCTAACATCGCATTGCCTAAGCAAAGTTTGATCTTTCGGTATTATTCTCATGACAACCACAACTTGTATGCATCTATTCTTTTCTCTATATTGTAATTCTATATTATTGTACTTGTAAATATGTATCCAGATGACAATGTACATAATTTTCGCAAGTATGCATGGATATGCATATATGTTTTTTATGCATGTTGTTGGAATGCACGCACATATTATATTAGTCAAAAATTGATTTTGGTAATTAAGTTGGTGAATATTTCAGTCAATGTAACGTGGCTCTCAAAGACACAAGAAGACTGTGCATGGTGTTGAGCCTTTTATGAGAATCAAGAAATGACTTTTTTTAATCAAATAGGATTCAAGAAAAGACAACTCCTCCTACAACACAAAATGATCTAATTAACTTTATATCTTCGACTTTAACAGCTATGACTGTTGATTTTGATGAATTTGGATAGTCAATATCATTTTGTGAGAACTATGTTGAAATAGGACACCAACATCCAATTTCAAAAAAGTCGGTAAGATTGTACTTTTATATGTTTTGTATTTTCCATTTCACTACTTTTACTTATAATGAACTTGCTCTCTAGCATGGATTATAAGGGTTCCTCTGTTGTTTCTAACTTATGTTCAAGACCCGTCAAGGTTAGCCTACATTTTTTTTAAAATAATGCAATCAGTAATTTAATCATTTCTCTTGTATTTCCCAAAAAGAAAATTGCATTGAAATAGTTAGAGTGAGACATTCTAACCAAGAAGGTATAGTAAATTGCACTCCCAAGTTGCCCTAGTTAAGAATAACAAGTTTCTCTAACTTGAGATTCATTGTTTTCGAAAGATACATGTGAGAATTGAAAATTAAAATCGACCAATAGCATTTTGCATTTTGATAGGAATAATGCGTTGATTATATTGCATTTTAGTAGCAATTTACTTTCCTAATATGTTTTTATGCATGTTGTCGGTATTTAGGTTTTCATCTTAAAACAGTCATAAATTGATTTTGGCAATTATGGTGGTTAATATCTAAGAAATATGGCTCTCAAAGACATAGTTTATGGATATATGTGATGTTGATCCTAATCTCTCGGGATTCGACTGGTCCCTCAACATGAAGGATTGCATATAGATATTCATAACACACAGCAGAATACAATAACAATCCTAGGAAGATCTTTTCGTGTTTAAAAATTTATTTATATGTCAAAGATCAGATTTAAGACGTATCTGGTGATGAGAATCTCGTTTCAAAGTTTCTTCTACAGTGGGAAGACTCTACGTGTATCCACACCGAGACCGATCCTTGCTATCAACTCTTTGATCAATAAAACTCGCGAACAAACTATATGAAAATATTGTACTAAAGTTTTTCTCAAAAACCTTAGCCCAGACGTGAAAGACCAAGAAGCTAATTTTCTCGTTAAGAGTATTACTTCACTCTTTCGATATCTCTGTTGGTTTTGCAGCTTCTTCGAGAAGCTGTGTTGTGTTGGTCACGTTGATTAAACACCAATTGTTTCCCTTAGGTTAAACTTAAAAGAAAAGGACCCGAAAGACCAAGTTTTAAATTGGACTTTCAGAGAAAAATACACTTAGAAACAGTTTTTAAAAGGTTGGCCAAACATTAATTGCTACTCAGAAGTGCGTTTCAAATTAATTAGCCAAACAGAAACTGCTTCTCATTAAAAGTACTTTGAGAAAAAACACTTCTCAAAATAAACTGTTTTTTTACAGCTTGGCCAAACAGGCTAATAGTGTTCACTGATGTGTACTTGTACACCTTTCATGTGGTCGAATATATTGAATAATAACGAGAAGAAATTCTCCACATAGGTCATGTATTAAAAGGTAACCACTACTATTAAGTGATGATGAAACAACAAATGTGCATTAATACACATTCCATACGGTCAAGCACTTTGAATAATAACGAAAAATACTATTAAAAAATAAGTAAAAACTTTGATTCCCTACCTGTGGGATTATACTGAGTATGTTGTTAAAAACTTTTCGATGCAAGAGCTTGGTACCCGAAGTAGAAAAGGAAAATGCACACAATTTCCTTTAATAAATGGAATAATATGTTTTAGTAACATATCATAATAATCGTATTCCAAAAAGCAAAATACTGCAAATTGATTCTATTAACAATTCTCACATGCATCTTTTTAGAATAACAAATCTGAAATTAAGTCAACTCATTATTTTTAATTGGATCAATTGAAAGCACAATTGGTCATACTTTATTTCCAAGTCAAAATATCTCATTCTAACTATTTTTTGACTGTTTTTCTTTTCTTGAGGCATAATAATAATACATATTAGAGAGCCAACTAATTATTGAAATCTGTATAAACTATAATTTTTGAGAAGCAATGAGATACTCACACAAAACATTCATAAAGCATTACCTGTTATTCTTAATGTGACATTTCTTTAGTTTGGTTTACTCTTCAGTATTCTTCTTAATCACTAAAGATTATTGTCTCACATCATTTCCATATTGTGATGCTATTGTATTGTTCATGTCAATATGTATACAGATACATATATGACAATATTTTAATTCATGTTTGCATGTGGTTTTCATGTTATATCAAACAGAAAATGATTTTTATAATTATTATGGCGAATATTATAGTCAAAACACGGAAGACACTAACTTTGGCTTCACATGATATCCATCCCAATTTCTCAGGATTCAAAAGGGGACTACTCCACAACTGCTACCCTTTATTAGTTCTTCCAGAGAACCCTGCATTTTCAATTTAAACTGCTACCATTTATTAGTTCTTCTCTAGGAATGCATACTGGGATTGTGATAGTCAATCTTATTGGGTAGGAAATATCGTTCAAATAGGACATCCGTGTCCAATTTACTTTGTCCCCAAATCCCTCTTACACACATGTTAAACACGGAAATAATATTACATACCAAAACTTTTAAAGGTTTGTCTATTACACACCACTTCGATGCGTGACCAAAAAAACTGAAAAGGTGTGTAATAGACACGTGTCAGATGAATTTTTTAACTTTCACGCCCTCTTTTATGTGTAATACACATGTGTGTGACACATGGCAAAAGAGGTGTATGACAAACACTTTTAAAATTTTTGATGTGCAATATTATTCTTGTGTTTAAGAGGGGATTTGAAGACAAGGTCAATGGGTAAAGTATGTATTTTACGTTGATTCTTTAGTAATTTGATTTGTTATAAGAAAGATATTAGTGAAAACTAAACTAAGCTTAAGCAACGCCATACTAGAAATAATACTACAGCTTTATAAATATTTCTTTGTGAATATCTCATTTCTTTTCAAAGGTAGTATATATATACATACCTCAAATGAATGGGCTCTCTATGGTAGAATGTAGGAGTTCCTTTATTGACTTGTTTTATGTTCAAGAAATGCCAAAAACTTTAAGATTAGTAATTGTACTTCGCAGTTATCCCAATTATAAATAATGACCAATTATAAATAATGAGTTGCCCTAATTACAGATTAATTATTTTCTAAAGATACATGTAAGAACTGAAGATTAGATCGACTCATAGCATTTGAATAAGGGTATTAAAAGTTCTATTAAACAACACATTATTCCCGAGAAAATAAAAGCAAAAACAACACTCGTTCACTTTATTGAAGAAATTGGCAATCATATTTCTTTACTTAATATACTGATTGTGAATTAAGATCATACTGCTAAAAGTTTCAATCGAATTAGGAAATTTTGGACACATGAATCCACTCATTTTGAGTTAGAACTCTGTTAATGGAAAGACGAATATGAGAAAGTTTACTAATGGGAAGGTTATAAGTGTACCAAAAGTGTAATTTGACAGCCAAATTAAGCAATTTTGGATAGTACCCAGAGTAAATTTTCTCTTTCTCTAATAAAGTGGATAATATGTTTCCAGTACCATATTCGGTATGCACATCTTAACGACTTAAACTCAAAATACTATAGATTGGTTCCATCTTCAATTCCCAATTACATCTTCAATTCCCAATTACTTCATTCCTAGTCAACGTGGCTCTGTCTAACTATTTAATTGTGATTTTCTTTTTTCCTGGATATGTAGGGCAAAATGAATAAATCATAGAATGCATAATTTAAGATAAAGGCAAACCTTGGCATGTGTTGAACATATTACAATTTATAAATATTTAAGGAAAAAAGAAAAAATTCTACATTTTAGGAAAATATAATACTACAACCTTTGAAAAGCAATGAGATGCTCACACAAAAAATATTCATAAAGCGTGAAGTACTATTCCTAGAATGGCATTGCTTAAGCTTGAGTTTCTTAGTTATTCTTTTCATGACTACTATTCATTTCTTTTTTATGGATTGTAATTCTAAATTATTTGCTTGTCAACATGTATGTCGACACTTATGCGACTATGTACTATTTGGAATGTGTGCTTTCATGTTAATGATAATGGTGAATATCACTGGAAGTAAGCGTGAGTATAGGTCGAAACTTTTAAACGTTTCCACTGAGAAAATATGCAGTATATTTCCAAATAAACATTTTATTTTTAGCAGCTCAAAGACCTTGTCAAAATAACAACAATGAAGGAATAAAAAGGACGATAGCACTTTCAGCAGATCTAGTGTTAAGAATCAAACAACTGGTAACGGAAAATATAATGATCGAAGACTACAGATCTGAAAATTGTGAAATAGAACGTACTAGGGCTTGTGATTGAAACGGAGAGGCATAAGTGTTGAAGGGCGGCATCAGAGCAGATTCAGGCCTACTCCGGCGGCGGCGGCGGTGGCGGTGGCGGTGCCTTTTGATCTTTTTGTGAACAAAACAGTGACACATCGATTGAATTTGAATTTAAGTGAGAGGAGTGATGGGTCTTTAAGTAGAAGCAGCTGCTGTGCCAATAATATTTTAAGGGTTCGGTGCAACAGTACGTATGTGGCGATATACGCCGCCCAGCATTTGTATCGGTCTACGAAAACCACATGCAACACAGAACTCGACGTCCTCTTTTTCATGTTTCCGATGTCCTTCTGCTCTCTTCATATTCTTTTTTATTTCAATAAAAATCAATGCTAACCCGCGAAATGCGTGAGCGATTTTTAAGAACTAAGTCTTTGGCGTGAAATAGTATTTTTAAAATAATCGCATAAATATTTTATAAGTTTGTGTTTACGTTAAAAAATAAAAATTCAAGTCCCTACAAAAAATGAATGTTCATCTTATATAATTAATTCAACAAAATAAGAAATTGCCTTATATAAGTTCTCACTGATTAGTAAATGTATTTTAAGTTCAATATTATAAGTTATCATGATTCCTTTTCAATTTTGTATACGATCAAAATCGGATTTGCCTAATTTCTTATGACTGATCGAGACCGAGGTGATAGACCAAATGTCCGACCTCACATTGTATCAAGCCACAGTGCAAAGATGAATTGCAGAGATCACGAACCATTGACTAATCATTTGTAATCATCACATTCACGCATAACAAACCTATATAATATATTTTCTCTCTTATTATGATATTCAGTTCATCTCTTTCAATTATACATTTATTTGGTTCGAGGACGATCCACCTCGAGGGGCAGACTGCATTTCATATTGGTTTGCTTTATTTCACAGTCAATTTCTAACATTAATTCTCATATTCATCAATTTGTGCCAAGTGAAATCACATATCCTTAAAACCACTTATAAATTTAAATGTTATCCAATTTTAAGGGTAAATAGTTTGGCGCCCACGGTGAGGCTAAGGATAATAGTGATTGTCTGGTACTAATTCTTATAACACGCACTGCTTTACGCTTGTTCTTGTAAGTGTTTTTTTTATTTCAGGATCAGCATATCGAACTCTCAAGCGGTACCTACACACGACAATAATTGCATTGGTTTTCATGGAGAAAACAACAACATATCCCCCACAGAACGAAGTACCTCAGGCTGACCTTGAGGGAGTACCGGTTGCAGACCCCATCGATGCCATTTCCTATGTTGCCCTGAATGCAAATCTGGGCATCGTCCCCAAAAATAGTGTCCGTGGAGACATTCAATCAGCCTGTCAGAATACAAAGGGCAGCGAAGATGATGGAGTCAACCTTCGATTAATATTCGAAATGTTGCAGGCTCAAATGTGAATGAATCGGGGATTGACCCCACTATTATGAAAATAATCGAGGAGCTCACAAAACGAATTGAATCGGGGGAGAAGAAGATTGAATCAAATGACAAAAAAGTAAAAATGTATAACTCCCGAGTTAATCAAATTCCGGGAGCTCCACCGATTCTGAAGGGTTTGGATTCGAAGAAGTTCGTGCAAAAGCCTTTCCCCCCAAGCGCGGCTCCTAAGCCCATCCCAAAGAAATTTCGCATGCTAAAAATTCCCAAGTATAATGGGACTACCGACCCCAATGAGCATGTCACTTCTTACACATGCGCAATAAAGGAGAACGATTTAGAGGATGATGAGATTGAGTCCGTTATGCTGAAGAAATTCGGAGAAACATTATCGAAGGGGGCGATGATATGGTACAATAATCCCCCCCCCCAACTCCATTGATTCATTTGCCATGCTCGCTAATTTCTTCGTCAAAGCACACGCCGGAGCCATAAAGGCCGATACTAGGAAGTCGGACCTCTTCAAAGTGAAGCAGAAAGACAAAGAAAATTCGTATCTCAGTTCCAAATGGAACATATGGACCAACCCTCGGTCGCAGATGATTGGGCTGTCTAGGCTTTTACTAAAGGGCCAAACATACGAAGTTTGGTGGCCTCACGACAGTTAAAGCAGAATTTGATCGAATACCTAGTTGCAACCCGGACCGATGTGCAGAATCGATACCAGTCAAAAATCAAGGCCAAGGATGATCAGTTCGGAGCTCTTTCTGGGTCCGTTTATCCAAATAGGCCTGTCGGCAAAATTTAAAGGGATATCGACAGAGAACCATGATCGAACAGAGATCGGTATCAACCATACGATGGAGATCGGAGACAGAGTGGTCTTGTACGCAACCCCGTTCGAAGTGATCGAAGAAATAATCGAGTACAGAGCTCCCGAGGGCTCATAAGTAAGAGTGGTTTCGACATAAATGTCGAGCCCAAAGAAGCACCACGACTATTGTAGAACAACTTCAATGTTGATGCATCAATTATTGTATCGGCCATCGAGCGAATCAAAAACATCAGGTGGTCCCGCCCCTACACACTGATCCGGCCCAAAGAAATCCTAATCAAATGTGCAAATATCATGGCACTCATGGTCATAGAACAAAAGACTGTAGATAGCTGAGGGATGAGGTAGCTCGTTTATTCAATGTAGGGCATCTTCAAGAATTCTTGAGTGATCGGGCTAAGAACAACTTCATTAAAAGAGACTCGAATAGACATAATTATCAAGAAGAGCCACATCACGTGATCCACATGATTGTTGGAGGGGCCGATATTCCTCAAGAGCCCTTATTCAAACGCACCAAGGTATTTATCACGAGGGAAAAATGGACTCGAGACTATGTACCAGAAGGGACCTTGTCTTTCAATGACGAGGATGCATAGGGGATCTCACAACCCCACAAGGACGCACTGATAATATATGTTCTTATGAATAAAATTCAAGTTAAACGTGTTTTGATTGATCCAGGTAGCTCGGCCAACATTATTCGATCAAGGGTCATAGAACATCTCGGACTACAAGATCAAATTGTGCCCGCAACCCAAGTACTTAACGGCTTCAACATGGAAAGCGAAACTAATAAAGGTGAAATTACTTTTCCAATTAACATGGCCAGGACCATCCAAGAAATAAAGTTACATGTGATCGAAGGTGACATGAGGTACAACACCCTGCTCGGAAGGCCTTGATCCATAACATGAGGGCAGTACCCTCGACCCTTCACCAAGTTCTGAAGTTTCTGACATCGGAGGGAATCACAACAGTATACGGGGAGCAACCCGCCAAGGAGATGTTTGCAGTTGATGAAGTGATACCGGCGGTGGTAGCGGTGGTAGCGGTGCCTTTTTATCTTTTTTTGAACAAAACAGTGACACATCGATTGAATTTGAATTTAAGTGTGAGGGGTGATGGGTCTTTAAGTAAAAGCAATTGTTGTGCCAATAATATTTAAGGGTTAGGTGCAACATTACGTGTGGCGGTACATATGTGGCGATATAAGCCGCCCAACATTTGTATCTTTCTAGGAAAACCACATGCAACACAGAACTCGACGTCCTCTTTTTTATGTTTCTGATGTCTCCTGATATCCTTTTTTATTTCAATAAAATCAGTGCTAACCCGCGAATTGCGTGAGCGATTTTTAAGAACTAATCTTTTTTAACCGCCTTTGCACTGTATCATGTCCAATGAGATAGTATTTTTAAAATATCACAGTAATATTTATAATTTTGTGTTTACATTAAAAAATAAAAATTTATGTTCCTAAAAAATAATGAATTCTCATCATATATAACTAAGTCAACAAAATAAGAAATTCCCTTATATAAGTTTGTTTACCCTCAAAATCGCACAACAATTGAATTTGTATGCAGTTAAGAATACGTAATATGATTTGATACAAGTTGAGAAAATAGATTAATACTAAAATTATTGACAAGGAAATAAATGTAAACCATACAAATTGAACAATCTTAGCCTTGAAGGTTGATCGCCCTCGAGTCAAGAAATGCCCCAATCGATGATATAACAAGATAATAAGAACTAGAAATGATCAATATATTGCTTCTTTTATGCGTGTTACAACGTGCTTTGCAAAGGATCAGGCCTCCCTTTATATAGTAGGGAAACCCTACTTTTGGTCAATTATATAAAATGTAAAAAATTCCACGAATTGCTAATTAATCGGCCTCTCCTTGATATGTGCCGAGATTTTCACCGTGATCTCCAACTGATTGCGGATATTTCGGCCTTCCGTTATTCGGCTCGACAAAGTTCCCATGATCTTGATCGGTCCCGATGTCACGAGCGCAACGATTTAAATTCGCGTCGGGTTCGATATAGTCCGAGGTCAAGCTTCGACCCGTCACATTTTGGTCTCGATTGATCGTACAATATACGAACCCGATTTCGACCGTATACAGATAGTCCCCTTGTTTTTCAGAGAGAAGACGACGGGAAAAGATATGAACTTCCGAGACTTGCTTCGATAAACCATGACACAAGCGGCAAAAGGTCACTGAAACGTCCCATCGGTCCAGTCTTCAAGGCATTAAATGTGTGTCAGTTGTTGGTCGGCCACTACGAGTTTTGAAGCGCCATTTTGCAAACTATAAATACTCCACCCTTAAATTCATTTGAACTTTTACATTCAAACGCTAGCTCTTGTGTACTTAAGGAAAACTTCATCAGCTTTTTCCTCTGATTTTCTAGCTTAAGTTCACTCTTATTCTTTTATTGTTTTCTACAAATTTTTACAAATTATTCGCCAAATACATCTTCCCCTTCATCAGTACCTTCTTTTCATCATCACTTAGAAGAAATGGCGAAGGTTTCTAAATTTGTTCCTCAGAAGGAGACTACATCTTCTTCGATACCTTTAGAGGAAGAAAAAGTCATGTCCACTGTTGTCGAGGAAAAGACATCGGAACCCCCTTCAACTATGTTTGATCCTACGGGGTGCCCAATCGGGACCGACTTTAAGATTGAGAAAACCTCTTCAGTTCCGGGAAGAAAGATGAAGATGAATCATCTAATCTCCAAACTAACATACTAAAGGGGTTAACTCTTCCGGTCAAACGAATTGAGCAGTAAAGTCGTCCTCAATGCATCTTGCAGGGTTTGTGGCCCAAAATCGTTTGCAGAATGTGGCACTCCTTACAAAGAGAATAGATGAAGGTGTTGATCCTAACGCTTACAGGTTATTTGCAAAAGCTGGATACAATCCTAATGAGCCGTCAAAGTTAGGGAAGTTACTATCAGAAGCTGCGACGAGACAACTACGTGAAGGTTTGGGATACAAGCAACCGTCACCAGTGCGAATCTCCATGAGAAGGGCGAGCAACAATTATATCACTGTAGAAGATGAATATGTCGCTTTTAACAAGCCTTATGTCTTTGAACGACTTGGAAAATCAATTATGAGGACTTTTGTGTTTGAGAGATTGGGTCCATTAAACAAGGGGAACAAGTTCCAGAGAAATTTTTAAAGCATAAGAACACCCGCTTCGCCCAAAATCCAGAAGATCTCTAAGGATTTCCAAAGTTTGGTTCCTTCTAGAATGAGGAACTTATGGTTTCATGCAAAGAAGTACTGAAGGTAAAGCCATGTATTGTGGTCTACACTAAGGAACGTGATGAAAATGAAGAAAGTGTGGGTTCTTTGTATCATGTTACTGTACAAGGCGAGAATAGTGTTCCATCTTCAGTGGAAGATAATGCAGAATTGGAGGGTGTTTCACTGCGTTATCACATATCCTTCAATGATGGGGATTCTCAAGAAGATGATGCGGAAGATGATCCACCTAAACTTGAAGAAGGAGTAAAGACTACAGTTGATACCTTAAAAGAAGTTAACCTTGGCACCGATGAAGAACCAAGACCCACCTACCTAAGTGCTTTATTAGAAGTTGATGAAGAAAGCACTTATATTGAGTTACTCAAGGAGTTCAAAGATGTCTTTTCTTGGAGCTACAAAGAGATGCCTCGCTTGGACCCGAAAGTAGCAGTCCACCACCTTGCTGTCAAGAATGGTGTTCGCCCTCTTAAACAAGCCCAAAGGCGCTTTAGGCTGGACTTGGTTCCCTTGATTGAAACTGAAGTTAACAAATTTAAATACCCAACATGGGTTTCAAGTATTGTCCTTGTAAGGAAGAAAAATGGCCATATTCGAGTGTGCGTTGACTTCAGGGATCTCATCAATGCGTGCCCGAAAGACGAATTCCTGCTTCATATTCCAGAGTTGATGATTGATGCTACTATTGGGTACGAGGCAATGTCATTTATAAACGGTTCACCGGGCTATAACCAAATTTGCATGGCGCCAAAACATGAAGAGCTTACTGCATTCCGTACCCCCAAGGGAATTTATTGCTACAAGGTAATGCCTTTTAGCTTGAAGGACACTGCTACTTACCAAAGGGCTATGCAGAATATTTTCGATAATTCTCTCCACAAGAATGTTGAATGCTATGTTGACGACTTGGTGGTAAAATCAAGAGAGAAGAGCGACCACTTGAAAGACTTGAGAATGGTGTTCGAGTTGCTCCGGAGGTACTAACTTAGGATGAATCCTTTGAAATGTGCCTTTGGAGTTACTTCTGTAAAGTTCCTTGGTTTCATTGTCCGACATAGAGGGATCAAAATTGATCCAACCAAAGTGGATGCCATTTTGAAAATGCCTGAGCCTCGGGATATTCACAAATTGAAAAGTCTGCAAGGAAAGTTAGTGTACCTTAGAGATTCATCTCAAACCTAGATGGGAGGTGTCAATCATTCAGTCCCCTTATGAAGAAAGGTGTCCCATTCAAATGGGACCAAGCGTGTGGCAATGCCTTTGAGAGCATTAACTCCTACTTGATGAAGCCTCCAGTTTTGGCAACCCCTATACTTGGAAAGCTGTTGATACTATACATTTCAGCACAAGAAAGATCTGTTGGAGCGATATTGGCCCAAGAAAATAGTGAAGGGAAATAAAACACCCTTTACTACTTGAGCCGAATGATGACGCCAAATGAGCTGAATTATTCGCCAATTGAAAAGTTATGTTTGGCGCTAGTCTTTTCAATCCAAAATTTGAAGCACTACTTTCAAGCTCATGTCGTTCGTTTAGTTTCTAGAGAAAATCCCATCAAGTTCGTGATGTCAAAACCTGTCCTTAGTGATCAACTAGCAAGGTGGTACCTCATGTTTCAACAATTTGAAATCGTGTAAATTCCTCAAAAGTCTATAAAATGACAAGCGTTAGCAGACTTCTTGGCAGATCGCCCTATACCTGATGATTGGGAGCTAACTGACGAACTACCTGATGAGGACGCAATGGTCATTGAAGTTCAGCCTCCATGAAAGATGTACTTTGATGGTGTTGCACAACGCGGAGGAGCTGATGCTGGTGTAGTATTCGTCACTTCTCAAGGTTCTGCCCTACTCTTTTACGTTGACGCAACTCTGCTCTAACAATGTTGCTGAGTAAGCACTAATACTTGGGCTTGAAATAGTTGTCAAAATGAAGCAGTTGCAATTACAAGTCTTTGGTGACTCTTAGTTAGTGGTCAATCAGCTTCTAGGTAGTTACGAGGTCAAGAAGCCTGAACTACGCCCATATCATGATTGCGCAAAAAAATTAATGGGGTGGCTCGGTGATGTGACAATTCAGCATGTGCCAAGGAAAGAAAATAAGAAGGCTGATGTTTTAGCTGCCCTAGCTCCATCGTTAACCCTGCCTGATCAAGCGCACGTTACCGTCTGCCAAAAATGGGTAGTACCGCCGCCAAATAAGGCTGAAGGTGAAGAAAATGAACTCAAGCATCTTGTCGCTGTTTTTGAAGTTGAGAAGGAAGAATGGCGACAACCCATTATTGACTACTTATGCTATGGGATACTTCCAGAAAATCCGAGGAGAATGACTGAAATCCGTCGTCATGCACCTCGCTTCCTTTACTACAAAGATACTTTATACAGAAGGTCATTTGAGGGAGTACTCGTGCGATGCTTAGGGGAAGAAAAACCACTCAAGCTTTGCAAGAGGCACATTCTGGAGTTTGTGGGTCACACCAGTCTGGACCAAAGCTCCACTTCCATATAAAAAGGACGGGATATTATTGGCCAACGATGGTAAAATATTGCTTGGACTACGCTCAAAGATGCAAGGCTTGTCAATTCCATACGAATTTTATTCATCAACCTCCTGAAGTGTTGCACCCGACTGTTGATTCCTAGCCGTTTGACCCTTGGGGATTGGATGTTGTTGGACCACTGCCAAAGTCCTCTGGTGGGCACCTATACATCCTAGCTGCAACTTACTACTTCTCAAAATGGGCTAAAGTTGTTGCTCTTATGGAGGTAAAGAAGGAAAATGTTGCAAGTTTCATCCGAGTGAACATAATCTATCGCTTTGGCATTCCTCGTTACGTAATAACGGATAATGAAAGCCATTCGATAATAGGTTGATGAACAAGATTTGTGATCTCTTTGGCTTCAATCAACGTAACTTTTTGATGTACAATGCTGCCGCCAATGGTCTAGCTGAGGCATTCAACAAAACTCTATGCAACTTGTTAAATAAAGTCGTCTCCACATCCAAACGAGATTGGAATGACCGTATGGAAGAATCTCTATAGGCATATAGGACGACTCACCGCACGCCAACACAAGTGACTCCTTATTCACTCGTTTATGGAGTCGAAGTCGTCTTTCCACTTGAGCGTCAAATACCTTCATTACGACTGGCTATTCAAGAAGGGATCATTGATGAAAATGCTCGACTTCAATTAGCAGAGTTGGAGGATCTTGATGAGAAGAGGTTGGAAGCTCAATAGAGTCTTGAATGTTATCAAGCTCGATCGTCTCGCGCCTTCAATAAAAGAGTTCTCCCAAGATCCTATCAAGTAGGAGATCAAGTCCTTGCCATACGAAGACCCATTATTACTTCCCATAAACCTGTAAGGAAGTTCACTTCAAAATGGGATGGGCCATATATCGTACAAGAAGCTTACTCAAGTGGGCGTACAAGCTGGTTGATACAGATGGCATGAGAATCGGCCCTATCAATGGCAAGTTTTTGAATAAGTATTATCCTTGAAGTTGCAACGCTCCTTGACACATGAGCCTAAACTGCATGTTCCTAAACTCCTGGCCCGCATGAGTCCAAACTGTGTACGGCCCACACAAAAAATGTCCGCTAGGTTGAAAATCTCGTAAGAAGTGACCTAGGAAAAAGTTAGGACGTAAAAAAATCATAATAAAAAGAAAATCACCCATTCTGAACTACGGTATGACTTGATCCTCTTCAACGAGGTACGTAGGAAACTTAGAGTTTTATTCTGAGTTCAGTCGCATAAGTTCAAAAGATACATAATCCTCCAGTTCTTGTCTGAAACTTCAGCATATGAGGTGCTGAAGATTTTACAAATGAACTAATTGACTTCAGCATCTAGTGCTGAAATTTTTCATAAAGCTCATGACGACTAAACTATCAAATCCAGGTATTAAAACTTTAGCACAGTGGTTGCTGAAGTATTAAAAAATGAACTAATTTACTTCAGCATCTTGTGCTGAAGTTTTTCATAAAACTCATAAAGACTAAACAAACTTCAGCACAAGATGCTGAAGTTTTAAGAAAATCTCATGACAAAACTATAGAATTAAGGACAAAACTTCAGCATATGAGGTGCTGAAGTTTTTACAAATGAACTGATTAACTTCAGAATCTTGTGATGAAGTTTTAAAAAAAGCTCATGACAAAACTATAGAATTAAGGATAAAACTTCAGCATATGATGTGCTGAAGATTTTACAAATGAACTGATTGACTTTAGCATCTTGTGCTGAAGTTTTAAGAAAATCTCATGACAAAACTATACAATTAAGGACAAAACTTCATCATATGAGGTGCTGAAGATTTTACAAATGAACTAATTGACTTCAGCATCTTGTGCTGAAGTTTTTCATAAAGCTCATAACGACTAAACTATCGAATCCAGGTATTAAAACTTCAGCACAGTAGTTGCTGAAATATTAAAAATGAACTAATTTACTTCAGCATCTTGTGCTGAAGTTTTTCATAAAGCTCATGAAGACTAAACAAACTTCAACACATTATGTGCTGAAGTCTTTACCAATGAACTGATTAACTTCAGCATTTTGTGCTGAAGTTTTTCATAAAGCTCAAGACGACTAAACTATCGAATCCAGGTATTAAAACTTCAGCACAGTGGTTGCTGAAGTATTAAAAAATGAACTAATTTACTTCAGCATTTTGTGCTGAAGTTTTTCACAAAGCTCATGAAGACTAAACAAACTTCAACACATTATGTGCTGAAGTTTTTACAAATGAACTGATTAACTTCAGCAACCACTGTGCTTGAACTAATTTACTTCAGCATCTTGTGCTGAAATTTTTCATAAAGCTCAGGAAGACTAAACAAACTTCAGCACATTATGTGCTGAAGTCTTTACAAATGAACTGTTTTGTGCGTGATTCAAATATGAGAAGAGACGGAGGTGCGTGATTTTTATATGTTATGTCAGGAGTAGAATGGTCATATTAGTGCGGATTTTTTGTCAGCTGACTACCAAATCAATAATTTTTAAAAATATGGTACATGTTAAAAGGTGGTTGCTATGTAGCGTATGGCTGCAAATCGCCCCATTTAATGCCTCGTTTAATTTGTCTTCATCCTTTAATGCTACAAAGTTAGTTTCAGAACCTGCATAGCCAAACCATGAGAAACCGTATTTCACCGAGCATTTAGTGATTCGACTTTTTAATTTTTTCTTCAAATTTCGTTCTAGCTCTTCGTCTAATAGTAATTTCTGGGTGAAAGTTTTGAATGTGAAAGTACATTTTAGTGAAAGTGGGTTTTTTAAATCATAGAATTTTTGTGTTTTTCTTTTTTACTTTTGCGAGTCAATGTATGTGGGTCGTTGTTTTCACTATGGGTCGGAAGCATTAAGCGCGCAGATGGTAGCGTTGTGCACAACATCATTCTTCAACCCAAGTAGTCGTTGAATCCATTGCATAGCTAACCCTAAAAATGGAATATTACCTCAGCTCAAAGGTTGTTTACTCTGATATTTCTTATCAAAGCGAGGGATTCGTTTCAGGCGAAATCAAATCAGAAGCAATTTCCGCTCTACCATTAATTTTTGCTATTTTCGCACCCCTGTCCGGTGGTTTGAGAAATGCCTCAGTCATGTCCGTTCCTAATTTTTCATTATTTTCTAATTCTCCATCTGTGTTTAGTTCTAACCCTAGCAATCGTCGTGTTGAAAACACAACTGAAATTGTAGAATTAGAAGGTGAAAAAGGCAACAATATTGATGAATCATCAGACGATGGAACATCCTGCCAGTCATTACCCGAAACAAATTTCGAACCAGTCATAGCAGGTGCTGCGGTGGATGATAAGGGAAAAGCTAAAGTTGTTGAGGATTCTGAGTTAGGGGGGCGCCAACGTGAATCTGTGCCTGACCAATCGATGTTGATTGCAACTATGGTTCTCAGTTAAAGAAGAAAAAAATTGGTACTGCACCCAAGAAAGTAATTTTCTTAAAATTAGGATATGTTCTTTTGAACTATAGTACATTGTTATTTTTTTAATAACTCGTGAATATAAGAAAGTTAGATATGAGCTTAAAAAGTATTTTTCCAAATAAATGTTCATAAAAGTATATCGATGGTAGACTAAAGAAATAAATACGTGGTCAGTGTACATACCCTTATTCATTGGTCTCTTTCCTCAAATAAGCACTCCAACTGGGCAGAGCTAAGAACATGGACGACCAATTAAACATTAATGTAATAAAACATGTAGAGCATATAATCTGCAGATGACTACTTAAGACAGATAAATCGAAGGCACAAGGAATTTATTTCACATCATATCACTGTGTCTGTAGTAGACAAATTGCAAAAGAAGATAAAAGGGTATGAAACTCCAGCCCATCAGGTTGGAAAATTGTGCTGGAAAGCAAAAAAGGGGCGAGGCGTTATATAAAGACAAAATATGAGGTATAGTCATAAGTTCCTTCTCTAGAAGGCAGAAAATGATTCACTGAAACAAGCAAAAACATTAATCAGTTACCCTTTTGAACAGAAACCCAAAAAGCACGTGTCAAAGTTCATCCATCACTTGACTGTAACAATCTTGATCACAGACGCAGTTCCAACACGGTGTAGGGCTACAACGGAGTCTCCTTGCTTGCATAACCCTTTTGTTTTGGCATGTTGAAGAGCAAAGTCCAGTGCTTCTTCTGTAGACTCTTCATGGGAAGCCCTAGCAGATCCTGCATGGAGAACTGGAACCAATCCCCTGAAAATAAGGCTATGCCTTGCTGGAGACTCGTCACTGCAAGTCCAATCAAAAGAATCAGTCTTGATTTCAGGGACAACCACCGACAATATAGGCATTCCAGGTCTGTATTTGGCCACCAATTTTGCAGTACTTCCTCCCCTGGTTAACACTAGGATAAGTGCAGCTTTTGCAGAGTTAGCGGTTCGAACAGCAGAAGATGCAAGGCTCTCCAATGGGCTCATGGGAACTGGGGCATTTGACATAATTCTTTTGAAAACATCTGGATAATCAATTGTGCTTTCTGCTTCAATACAAATCTTGGCCATGGTACCCACTGCAAGATCAGGGTAAGCTCCAGCAGCTGTTTCACCACTAAGCATGACACAGTCTGTGCCATCAAGAACAGCATTGGCAACATCTGTTGCTTCTGCACGAGTTGGTCTTGGAGATTTGATCATCGACTCCAACATCTGTGTTGCTGTGACAACAGGCTTCCCTTGGATGTTGCACTTGTAAATCATTACCTTTTGAGCCAAAAATATCTTCTCAATTGGAATTTCCATTCCCAGGTCACCTCTTGCCACCATAAATGCATCAGAGTTGAGAAGAATGTCATCAAAATTTGCTACACCTTCCTGGTTTTCAACCTAACAAGAAGAAAAACATTTTTTAAGAGTATTTTGACTGTTTACCCAAGTTCGAGAGTCTAATTCAGTAATGTCAAGGGATAAAAGGAAAAAGTTACTGCTCATTCAGTTCACACTGTCTATATATTTTAATGTTTATTTAAAAATCCAACTAACAAGCTAATGTTGCCAACATTGAAATATTCTGGTAATGCTTAATCCAGATCAGACAGAAGAGAGAAGGATAGATTAGTACTAGTTTAGTTCCAACTCATGATGTTATTTCTTCAATTCTTGGCAAAAGGAGTCAGATTAAATCTATCATTAAATTACATTTCTGCAAAATTAGTGTGCTGTGTATGACTCTCAAGTACCACGAAAGCCATCTAAAACCACAAAACAATGATGCAATAAAGTGAATAGGGAACTTCATGGAGAAAAAATTAGACTACATAGTTATCTGGTCAGAAGCAAACCTTAGACATTAGAAGAATGTTCTTTGCATGTTCACCTAGCAGCTTCCGAACCTCCACGAGATCTGAACCCTTACGAACAAAAGATAAGGCAATCATGTCAATATGATTCGGAACACCCCAGTTTAAAATGTCATCCTTGTCTTTATCTGTCAATGTCGGCAGATCCACAATTACTCCAGGGAGATTGACATTCTTTCTTTCACCAAGAACAGCAGTATTCTCACAGCGGCATCGTACCAAACCGTTCTCTTTGTCACAAGACAAAACAGTAAAGGTGATTGTGCCATCTGCACAGAGGATCACACTTTGTGGCTTTACATCCTCTGCTAACTTTTTGTAGCTCATGCATATCGTATTTTCATCACCTTTAATGCTGTAATCAGTTGAGACTGTGATCTCTTGACCCTGTTTAAGTTGAACAGGCTTAGCATCTTTTAGAAACCCTGTTCGAATTTCTGGACCCTACAAGACGAAAATGAAGTGTCAGAACTTTCACATAAAAAGGTGAAGGCAAGACATATATCATGTTTAGACCCTAAGCAATCATATATCATGCTTCTTAGCAAGTGTAGAGTTTGTAGTCTAAATGAACATCTTGCATTGCCACTAAACATCACTGACAAATCTTAGTTACATGATATGGAACATGTTGATCTTGAAAACAACCAGCACAAAAGATAAGCACAAAATTATGTACAAGGAACTATGGAAAATGAGTTGGAGATGAGTCAGAGTATCATCACCTTTCTCTCTTATTAAACAAAGAATAGAACTTCAATTAAAATTACAAGAAATTTATTGTTTTTCAAGGAAATGACTTTCTCCAAAAAATGCCAGGATAGAGTTCCAGTTTACATGAGGTGCCAAATGAGATCTCCTATCAAGTTTGATTCCTTAAGTTTAGAAAGCCATCAGTATGGTCCAGTTGAGTTGAGACTTTTATAAAAAAGGGAATCCAGAATAGACAGAATTATTAATACACAAGGCAACAATAATCACATATATAGTATCCAATACCAAAGTCTTTTTATTGGTTATAATGTCTAATTTCCAATTAATGTGTATTTCCATCGAGATTAAAATAGACATCATATTGCGAAGCTTACATTCAAATATGCACCGCTTACAGAGTCATTTACTTCATAGCACGCTTAACAAACATTCTAAACCAGTATGATATGCTAATAGAGCATAATACTTTCTCCGCTGTTACTACATAGTTATTTAACTTGGCAACCTTGCGTGACACTCATGTATGCTTCCATAAGATCATCCAAACTGACGCAGAGTATATCATAATTTTGAAGTAATACTGTCGAAGAACACAACACATCCTGTCACATCTACACGTGATCTTAAGGAATACGTTAAGAATAACTAAAATATCGAAAATAGATGATATGCTAAGAACAACTCAGTCCTACAATTGTTAGTACAGATCTGGGCTATATTACTACTTGCTACTCACTTGTAGCAAATCCGTCTATCACATACATAAGTGAGTCCATAGGACTATCATTTCCCAAGGTCACTAACAACAATGGTAGCGGGAATGCCTATTGTAATGAAGCAAAAGAGCATCAATGTTTTTATCTGTTGCTTCCTGGACAGGGGAAGATTAATATTCTCTAATAAAGTGCAACGCAATGGCCATACAAGCTCAACTAGGAGATTCACTGTTTGAGCTACCCATAAATGAAAAAATGAGCTAAGCCTGGTATTTAGCTTTCATTCAAAAGCAGTGACCAAACCCCAGAAAAAAACTCCTAATTTAGAACATAATGGTCCATCCGTGTTTGAATGGAGGTAATTCCTCACCCCAAAGCTCAGAGATTGAACTTCAAATTGCAGATCAATAAATTCAGTCTGCAGACAGCACCACAATTAACTTCCCCAAAAGAATTACATCTCACCAAATGTCTATATACAATTCTGGGAGTGTTGATTTTATAGAATTTGAGAAAATCCATTCCAATACAACCTCAAGGGTCCAATTGCTCCTACTAGTTCTCAGAGTATCAATAATACACCAAAATTGAACAGCCCAACCTCTCCACGTCATCTAATTACAACAACTACAGAAAAAACTTACAATATACAAGTATATTGACTATTCATAGAGTTCGGATCAACTATATGAATAGTCAATATCCATCCCACTCCTTTTAGACCCATGTCACCTCAATACAAGAAAAACTTACAAAAACCAGCATTCAAGCCAAGCAAAAGGCACATAAGTACAAAACAAAATACAGACAAACAACAACATGGTCTCTACAGGCACAAAAGTAGCAACAAATCAAAGCAAAGACCAAACAATCAACAACCCATATACAAGCACTTTCTACATAGCAACGATCCACTTTTGTTACCCCCACACAGGGGCGGATTTAGGGGGCGGAAGGGTGTTCACCCGAACCCCTTCGCTGAAAAATTACACTACATATGTAAAGCAAAATCTGTTTTTTACCTCTATATATTATTTTTGAATCCCCTTGACACAGCCTAAAAGCATAGCTTAGTGGTCAAGGGGTTCAAAATCTTTGTAAGGTCATTGGTTCTATTCCCACTACCTACAACTCTTTTAACTTTTTCCTTTTCTTGAACCGCTTGGCGGTAATCCTGCCTCCGCCATTGATCTCGCCGTTACAGGCGGATGTACAATTAAAGCTACCGAAACCATTAACTTTGGCTCAAACCCTATACATGTGTTAAAAATCTACTGTACAAATATAAAATTTAAATCTACTGTCAAATATTAAATTTAAAATTTACTGTACTTCCGAACCCAGTAACCCGGTCAGTGACATTCCAAAAACCATAATTTAAAATACTTGATCTGCCTCTGACAGGACCACAGTTATCTTACGGCTTAATCGTACGGCTTCTATTAGTAATTCTGACAATTTTCTACAGTGATAAATAAATATACATACATAGATGTAAAAAAAACTATACTACCTTGGTATCAAGCATAACGGCACAGAGAATACCGGTATTCTCCATAGCTTGACGGAGATTATCAATAGTCTCCTGATGATAGTCGTGAGATCCATGAGAAAAATTGAATCGGGCGACGTTCATGCCTGCCCGTAGAAGCTTCTCGATCATCGGCACCGATCGAGATGCTGGCCCTAAAGTACATACTATCTTCGTCTTTGGCCTCTTCACCGTACAAACATTCACTCCATTGTTGTTATTCTCAATCGCCATAGCAGAAAATTTTAGTTTTTTCAACAAAAAAAAAGAAGGAAATTTAAGGAGGAGACTTTTGTAGAGTGACCCCTTTCGATAAAATTAATTATGAACAAAAAATAGGGTTAATAGTGGTATGGTGGGGCGAGAGAAGGAATAGGTCTACGAAGTGTTGCGTTGTCCAAACGAAGGCGAGATCTTGGAGAAATATATAAGAAAACGGAAACAGTGCGGACTTGACGTGATGTTGAAATTTTCTTCTTTTTTTTTTGGTATTAAATTAAAACTATTAATATTTGTAGGGACTATATTCTTGAGACGCAAGGTATTTCTTTTTCCTTTTTCCGTCTTTTTTTTAATATTGGGAGCAGAGCATGTGCCATTTTTATTCTTGTTCTTCCTTCTTAATTCTTGTTCTGTTTAATGGCTCGCTTTCCAATTCTATTTGTCTTGGGTAACAAGTTAATTTCAATAACACCTTGTTTGGATAGTCGTTACTTATTGTGTCATATCGTATTGTTACTTTAAATATAATATTTATTTTGGTTGTTACTTAAATTTTATTATATCATATCGTTAATTTCGTCGTTATGTAACGACAAAACATGACGCTTAATGTAACGGCCGATTTGGTGTGATTGCATCATTATCTTGTCTTCTTATCTCATCTCTCCCTTCACTATTATTAAATTATTTTATTTTATCATTCGTATTATAATTTTTCTTTATAGTATTGTAAAGTTTTTCTTCATATTGTTGGTGTATGATATCATGAAACAAAGAAAAAAGCATATCATTTATCCAAATATTATATTCATTAAACGATACAATATGATACGATACATTATGAAACGATAGGTAACAACCATCCAAACAAGTTTTAAAAAACCACCTTTAAATTTCATTTTATTTGTTTTATTTTTATTTTTTTCACAAAATTTATTTAGTTTAAATTTTTATTCTTAAATTAAATGTGTGTATAACATTTTAAAAATATAATATAAACTTTATGGTCTAATAGCTACATCACTCAGAGGTGGATCCATATTTTAAATTTTATGGGTTCTACTTTTAAAAATTTTAGTATTGAACTCATTATATTTTTAAAGTTATGGGTAATATCTATTATTTTTGTAATTTTAATGAAATATTACACATAAATTTTACTCCATTTAGTAAAAATTATGGGTTCAGTTGAACCCGGTAATACGAAACTACATCCGCCGCTGACATCACTGATTGTAGGATTCTAGGCAACTGTTCAGTTGGAAGATTTAGAGGTTATGTTTGCTCGGTCCTGTTTCTAGAGTCAATAGAGCAGGCGACTTTTTACCTGTTTACTTTTGGTTAAATTTAATTTTTTTAACCCAAGAAAAAATAATTAAGAATGAAAGAAAATGTTGAAATTAATAACTTACTATAGAAAGGTATATTTATTTTTTAAAAGAAAAGTAAGACATAAATGAAAGTAATAGTAGTCAATTTAATTCATGAAGAGTATTTTAGTTGTCTTATTTTATGTGATATTATTATTAAAAATTAAATTTATTATTATTCTAATATTTAATTATTAATTAATATAATAAGTCTCCAGGTTTTCAGGTTTTCAGAAAGGGTAACATGTTTTTTAAAATAAAAAAATAGCATATGTAAGGACAATTTTTTTGTAGAAATCGACAAAAAAAAAAGTATTTAAAGTTAAATTGTATTTGGACGTGGAAGTCACTTTTGAGTATTTTTTTTTAATTGTAAACAATTAAAATATTATGAAAATTAAGATTTTACTTGATATACATTTCCAGATCAATGTTATACTTTTTTCACTTGGAGTTCATCTCATACTTCACTTGAAATTGAAAATTTTACGGCTCAACACTATTTGCAAATTTGAAATACTAATAGTAACGATGCATTAACCTTGCATCTTATCCCAAAGCATATTCTCTACCTAACAAAAGGATATGTTCTTGAATTAAGATTTACAGTTAAACCTTTCTGTAACTGCATTATTTGTTCCAAATATTTTTGGATATTATATCAAATTGTTGTTATAAAAAATATATATTATAACAAAACATGAATTTTAATTTCAAAAAATCTTGACTTTTATAATAAATTATTATTATATAAGAATACATTTATAGAGAGGTCTGACTTTCCGACATCCTTCGTAATCAAGCGCACTTGTCGTTGAATGCAACGAGAGAACATTTATATCTATAGTAGCTAAAAAGTTCAAAAGTTAATTGGTGCAAAGGAAAAAATATATAGAAAGTGGGTGTGGATTCTTTTGAATTGTATTTGTTCGTAATCACCAAATTCTAGAATTATGTTTACTTGACCACATAGTGCATGCGCGTGTATTGTCATATCTTTCTTTCCAATAAAATGCAATCGTATTTGAATCAATTTGCACGTATTTTAATTATTATTATTTCGAGTACTATTTCTACTTTTTAGTACTAATACCAATCAATTCGATTCATCAAATCACTTTTTATCTTTGTTCGAATTTGTACATTCATCATTTATGATTTTTATTTTATTAATCGGATCACACCCTTAGGGATCGTTTGACAGAGTGTATAAGAATAATGTTTAATATAGTGTATTGGTAATATTGGTATTAATTATACTGATATTAGTTGTGCTGACATATTTCTTATTCATTGTTTGATTTGATGTATTAAAGCATTGCACAATTTCTAAAAGAATTGCTTGCTTACAAAAATACCATCATAACCAGTCCATCACTTTATCTTTTCAAAAAAAGCATATGTCGAGCAATGTTTGTATATGAAAAATTTATAAGCAAATTATTTTATTTGTCTACTTATATTGTAGTAGAACTTAATATTTATTTATAAAAAAAGGAAATATGTTAAGTATTTATTTATTACTAGGAATATAATTTTATTTTTCACTTTCTTGGATTATTTCAAACTTGTATTATATAATAACATATTTTAATCAAGTATAAATTTTGAAGGATATTTTTGTCTTTAACTAAGTTAATGTATGCATTAAAATCCATTGCATTGTTAATACTATGGTTTCTTGTGCATTAATTATGCATAGGATAATACTAAATAAGGTGTATAATTAATGCTTGTATAACTAATGCACAGGTACAAAAAGTGTACCAAACAAAATATTATTAATACACAAAATTAATGCATATATTATTTTACCTAATACATCATAGCAAACAACCCCTTAATATTAAGAGAAGAAGAAGAAGAAAGTAACATTTTAATATATTTTTATGCATGTCAATGGTATTAACTAGTCCATCAAGCTCATAGTTCTAGAGAACAAAGATTTAAGGCAAGAAATGAAAGGTGAGGGAATGTGTGAAACGGGGATATTGCCAAGGCGTTCCACGAGGTGGCTGGCAGCTTGTTTACCAATTCAGCGGCTAAATTACTAATCCTAAGAATATGTTTGTTGGTTTATTTGTCCTTTTATTATTTTTTTAAAACATACTCTTAATTAATTTATAGCACGGAGGTTCTTAGCGAAAAGTCGTTCATTTTTTTTACCCTTTAAAATAATATTATATTGTTGTTTTCGCCATGATGGCCAGACACAACATCAACGTTTAAGTGAGCAGACTGAGAGTTTGATATTTTTAGGTTGACCTGAAATTAAAATCTCAAAGAACAAGTGTAAAATAGAGTGTGATATGGCCATTTGTATCAAACTATCACTATTATCCTTAGTCTCACGGCGGGCGCCAAACTGGTTTTACCCCCAAAAAAATGGATAACAATTAAATTTACACGCGGTTTTAAGGATATGTTGACTAATTCAATACAAATGAATAATAATGTTAAAAAATTAAATTAAAGATAGAATAAATAATCAAACTATTTGTGATGTTAGGTCCGAGTTCGGATTTGAGCTTAGGTATTGTTCTGCCCTCGATGCGAAGCCAAGTACTTATGAAGAACTATTAACCAAAATAAGAACTTTGAATAACTTTAGAAGCAGAGAAAACAAGTGTATATTGCTTTGATATACGTGTTACAATATGTCTATTGAACAATTAACTTTCCCTTTATATAGTAGGAGTGTATACGGTAAAACCGGGAAAGCCCTATTTTACGGCTTCTACAGCATTCTGAGCCTCGACTTCGACTGTATCAGAGCGAAATTTGAAGTTCAACCCCGAGGTGCACTCCTCGAGGAAGCATTCCGAGGGATCGATACACCTCGGGACAGGGCAAAAATCGAAGGACATCATGAAAAGGCGAAAAATTCCTAAAAGGCACGTGGTTAAAGCTGACCAAGTCGCAAAATAGTACAAGCTCATATCGTGGCATTAAATGGCTATACCATCCATCTCTCTTTTGTAATAATTACACATGTACTATGTTGGGATTCCCCCTCATGTATAAAAGGGGCACATGTCACTTTGTAAGACACATGATATTCAATACAAGAACAAGAACATTCTATGCTCTCTAACTCAAACATTTTCTACAATTGTTTCACTGATTTATTGCCTTTCATTTATTGTGTTCATTATTTGTTCTTCATTTATTACTCGTTATTAATCACAAACAAGCCATCTTCGAGGCCTTCAATACTGTTATATCATTCTCGACAGTCCCCTGTCAAGCTCTTGGGCTCGACCTCGAGGTCTATTCCGACCAAACTCGAGACCCCGCCTCTCCACTGCTCGATTTGCATAATCTCATCACCCTTCACTCTTATTTCATTTTCTCACTTCTCACCTAGCATCTACTGCCTAAACAACTGGTATTAAAATAGATCACGTATTTTTAGAACCACAAAATCAAATATAATTATAATTACCATTTGCAGGTGTCCGATGGAAGACACCGCAACACCCTTCAGCTTGAAGACCTTGGGTTTGAAAAACATGCGTTGCGCTCTTTTTCCCTCTTGTCGGATTTTATTCCAAACGGGTTTTACCGGCGAGGTTTTTAATAAGGCAAAACCTGTATGATACCTGAGGGGAACTCAACAAGTATTCGATGCTTCTCTTCAATCTACCTCAAATACTGAGGGGCATCCCCCCCCCCCCCGGGAAATCACTCCCTCGAGGAAACCAAAATATGCCAAAAAGGGTCTCGACAGGAGAATAATGTACCGGACCAAACGGTCGAATGAACCGTGTCCACATAGAATAATCGAACCCTCGACGGCGAAAACATGTATACTTGTATCGAGTAATCTAAGGAGAGTCTTTTATCATCAAAACACTTCGCCCTTCAAAGAATTTTGCTATTTTTGCAAGAAACGGCCCCAAGGCCAGAAACTTCCCGAACACTCGGGGAATGACGCCAAAAACTTGAAGCCCCAGGGCCGGCAACTTCAAGCATACAATCCCTCCATGACACAATGTCAACAGTATAAGCCAAAATCAACAATCTAAGACCTCCATAAGGCAACATCAGAAAGTTCGCTATCTCCATAAGGAACGACTCCAAAGCCAAAAAAACTTTCGATGCCCCGGGGCCTGTCATCGACAGTCACCCCATCAAGCCATCAAAACTCGAAGCCATAAGACCTTAGGGCCGGAAACCTCGAGATCACCCCATCAAGCCATCAAAATCCGAAGTCATAAGACCCCAGGGCCAGAAACTTCGAGCTCATAAGCCTTCCATGAGGCATCAATGTAAGCCTTATATGAGGCAATATCAACAACACGAGCCCTCGATGAGGCAATATCGCATCCATAAGACCTCAACAAGGCGTGCTCAAGCTTGCAAGCCCTCAACGAGGAAACGTCGAATTTGTAAGACCTTAAAAAAGGCATAACCACAACTCGGGGACTGTCCTCGACAACCACCCCACCGTGTCATCAAAAACTCTAGGCCGTAAGACCTCAGGGCAGGTAACTTCGAGCTCATAAGCCCTCCATGAGGTAATATCAACAATACGAGCCCTTCATGAGGCAATATCAACAAATCTATGAGACCTCAAGCAAGGCACGTACAAATTTGTAAGACCTTAAAAAGGCATAATCCTGATATCAAAGTCAAGGCTATATATTCAAACTTGTAAGACCCCTAAAAAGGCATACCCTTGATATAGACGCCGATACTATCTCGCTCGGGCACTAAAATTCTACGGCCAAAAAGAATGATCATCGTCATAAGGATCCGGCCAAACTAACGTGACTCGGAGACGTCCGACCATCGCCATAAAATTACAGGCCTCTAATTACTTCGAAAGTACTTCGAAAAGAACTAGTTAAAGGTCGTACCGACCCAATGCGTAAGAGCCCAAGTCGCCAGCCACAGTAAAGGTTGTACCGACCCAATGCGTAAGAGCCCATGTCGTCAGCCACATTAAAGGTCGTACCGACCCAATGCGTAAGAGCCCAAGTCGCCAGCCATATCGAAGGTCGTACCGACCCAATGCGTAAGAGCCTAAGCGCCAGCCTAAAAAGCCTCACGGTTGATTTAAATAACCTAAGGGTCGATGAGCTCGAGTCGAAACCCGACTCGAAGACTGAGCCCTAAACAGTTAACTAAAAAAGTTCCTAAGGGCCAATGCATAAGAGCCCAAGTCGCCAGCCATATCAAAGGTCGTACCGACCAAATGCGTAAGAGTCTAAGCACCAACCATATCAAAGGTCGTACCGACCCAATGCGTAAGAGCCTATGGGCCAGTCTAAAAATCCTCAGGGCCAATTTATAACCCCAACGGTTTCATTTCTAAGTCCTATTTATCGGACCGATCATCGACAGACATCAGAGCCTATTCCAAGAAACAAGAAAAGAATCCAGGAATATCGAAAGACCTTTTATATGATAGAGGTTTGCAAAGCATATTTAAAAAGCTCTAAGTCGGGGTCCTTGCACATGGAAAAAGAATAAATGAAAACCTAATCTACCGCGGGGGTGTGCCTTCAACGGCTCTCTCGGAGGTTATACTTTCAACAACTCGGCTCTTAGCCCCCAGGTATTCAACAGTCTTTTCCCCCTAGGGGACTTCACCCTCATCTTCATCATCTTCCGAGCCACTACTCGAGTCATCTTTGGAAGCAAGCAGTGCCTCCGTTTCCTTTTCTAGGGTCTTCACCCTCTCGATCTCAGCGGGCAAATCTAGTCCCCCTGCATGAATATCCTCGAGAGCCTGCCTACGAGACTTTAATCGGGCATGCTACAGTCCTTAGCTATTTTCCTGGCCTGGGAGTTTGCAGCAGCAGCATCGACTTTATACTAGGCTATGAGCGCATCAGCTTCAGTCTTAATTGAAGATAGTGCAGTGACCGATTCAGAATAGAGGTCCTTATATTTTCTACTTTCAGCCCTTACATCCCAGAGGCAATGCTCAATCGAGGTTAACTTCCCTTGGAGGACGTCTCTCTCAGAGGTTATCTCGTTCACACACTGCCTAAATCCAAGGATCTCAGCATCCCTGGCTCTGAATCCTTCCCATTTCAGGGCATCTTTCTCCTTAATCAGCGAAGATCAGCCCAATAAGGGTTAAGTACTGATATCAAGAACAAAAATGAAGCACACGAAGGCTATGGTACCTGTTCATCAAGATCGCTCCGTTTCCGAGATACCGTTTCTAAATGAGCTCGGAGGTCTAACATTTCTTCTTCCTTTTGGGCAAGAAGAGCCGTGAGCTCATCCGCCTCTGATGAAAATCTCCTACACTCCCCTTCGTAATGGGTCAGCTAAGACTGAAACTTGGTTGTGGTCCTATTGTAAATCACTTTTGCCTGAAAGGAGAGTTAAAGAAATGATAATCAAAGCTCGAAACAATCAACGAAGAAATTACCTGTTTGCAAAGCCTTTCAGCTTCCTCGAAAATAAGCAAGGCATTAAGTTCGGGAATCTTCTCGGCCATGCTTTAGAGCCCCTCAATTACGTCCTTCCCTCCGAGGGGCGCGCCCGCATCAAAAGATTCTATATTATGGGAATCTTGTATCTCCATCGGGGAAAATGTTGAAACTAGCGGAGAGTCACCTAAATCAATAACCCCGAATAGATCAATCGGAGCCTTCGGCTCGCAGCTAGGTTCTCGTAACTCATATTCTGAGTGCCCTTCGGCCCGGAGAATATTTTGGCTGGCAATTGGATCGGGGATATCATCCGATCTACCCTCGAAAACCTCTTCGGCCCCAGGTAAGATGGCATCATCGACTTCTGATCTAGAAGCCCTCGGCTCAACAGTCAACAGATCAGCAAAGGCAGAAGCAGTTACGCTTCCACTTCCCTCGGGCGATATCAGGAAATCTTTTCTCTCGTTTAAGTCCGCGGAGTCAGACTTAGACATTTGCACTATAGCCCTCTTTGGCTCCAAAGTCTCGGATGACGATTCCCTCTTTCTCTTCTTCTCTTCATTTGGTTTTGGGATATCTGCTTCCCCAGACAATGCTTCTCTAATCAAAGAGGCCTCCCCTAGGCCTGCATAAAACTTAAGAAGTTAGAATATATCCAGGGGTATATCTTTTAAACAGAACTCAGGTATTGCAAAAGGAAAGGCCCCACCATGATTTTTAGCTTCCCATCGACCCTTGGCCAGGTCATGCCATACGCGCTCGGCATACGGGCAGGTAGAATCAAGCTAGAGAACCAGCTTGAGAGATCCTTAACCGCATCGGGATACCACGCAACAGCTGCATCATCAAAGGGAATTAGTTCAAGGGAAAATTGGCACGAAGGAAAATTAAAGTATTAACTTACGACTCGTATTCCATTCCTCGGGGAACGACATTCCTTCGAATGGAATTAAATCTGAGGTCCTAACTCGAACAAAGTGGCTCATCCACCCCATGTCCTTGCCTTCATCGGTGCAAGCAAAGAAAACCTTTGAGGACCGACGTTGAATTTTAATCAAACCACCCCGATAAAGTCGGGGACTGTACATTCTAATCAGGTAATCAAGGGTGAAAGGCATCCCCTCGACCATATTTGCAAAATGCCTAACCATGTAAACAGTACGCCAAAATGATGGGTGAATCTGGACGAGCATCACCTGATATCGCTTGCAGAAATCGAGAACGACAGGGCCTATTGACGGCGAAGACGGCCCTTACAGGTCTAGGGTAAATGGATAGGTGTATATACTGAGGAAGCCAATTTTCTGGGTTGTTACGTCTTACTCCCAAGAGGGAATCTCCACTTGCAACGCATCCCCCCCGGCATCAGTCGCCCTTCACTTTCTCAATGTTTGTTATTAGGCTAACATAAAGGGATACAGGCTCACACCGCCCTGGCTTCGAGGAAAGTTTATCGACCTTAAAATCAGAGGTCGTTTCGCAGGATCCGGGGATGCACTCCTCGAGATTTTGGGGGAACAATTGCCTTACCCATAGAGGAACATGAAGATGAGGAGGCTTTATCATCTCATGGAATAGTTTTGGAGGCCTTCGTCATTCCTGTTGAAAGATTTCAAAGGAAACGAGAGAGAGCTGATCAGAAAATGGATACAAGAAAGAAGCAATGAGAGCTCTTTTTAGAAAAGGTTAGAAGAAGTAGTGAAAGGAGAGGGGCAGGAGAAGGAGTATTTATAGGGGTCAACCACGCGCTTTAAGGAAATCCAAAAAGCATCCAAACGACGTAATGGTTCGAATCTTTTCAAAGACTCTGCAAATTTGGTTTTTGAAGCATCTCTCCAAATCATGTCATTTGCTTACGCGGCATGACTAGCAGAATAATGAAGGCATTGAAAAGTTGGTGAATTCAAATCGTTTCTTGTCTTTTCATTCCAAGAAACGCGGGGACTATCTGTATACGGTAAAACCGGGGAAGCCCAATTTTAAGGCTTCTACAGTATTCCGAGCCTCGACCTCGACTGTATTGAAGCGGAATATGAAGTTTCAACCCCGAGGTGCACTTCTTGAGGAAGCATTCTGAGGGATCGATACACCTAGGGACAGGGCAAAAATCGAAGGCCATCATGGAAAGGCGGAAAATTTTCAAAAGGCACGTGGTTAAAGCTGACCAAGTATGCAAAATAGCACAAGCCCGTACTGTGGCATTAAATGGTTGTACCAACCATCTCTCTTTTGTAATAATTACACATGTACTATGTTGGGATTCTCCCTCATATATAAAAGGGACCCATGTCACTTTGTAAGACACATGATATTCAATACAAGAACAAGAACATTCTCTACAATTGCTTCACTGATTTATTGTCTTTCATTTATTGTGTTCATTAGTTGTTCTTCATTTATTGCTCGTTATTAATCACAAACAGGCCATCTTCGAGGCCTTCAATACTGCTATATCATTCTCGACAGCCCCTTGTCAAGCTCTTCAGCTCGACCTCGAGGCCCATTCTGACCAAACTTGAGACCCCGTCTCTCCAGTGCTCAGTTTGCATAATCTCATCACCCTTCGCTCTTATTTTGTTTTCTCACTTCTCACCTAGCATCTACTGCCTAAACAATTGGTATTAAAATAGATCACGTATTTTTAGAATCACAAAATCAAATATAATTATAATTACCATTTTCAAGGTAAACAAGGAGAGTTTCGCCCTAAGTACAATTCTAAGAAAGGTAAAAATCTTCTTTTTCGTTAATCACTCATCCACTGTCGATACGGGTCGAGATTCACGCCGTGATATCATGTTGGGCGCGGATATTACGGCCCTTCGTTAGTCGTATACAACCGTTTGGTCATGCCTCCGAGGTCTTGGAGCCCGTACAGAATTCGGGGGGCGTTGTCTCGATGGCTCCGGTGGTAAGTGCTTCGCTCGGGCCTTAGTACGAGAGGTTCTTAGCTTCGATCCCATCTATGTAGTTATGTCCTTGCTTCGTTTGATCCCACCAGGAAATCGAGGTGCTCACTAGCCCTGATTTTACCCGTACACACATATCTATTATAATTAAGTAATTAAAAATATATTTAAATTAATTATAATTAAATAAAAATTTATATTAAATACGTATCATGCATCTATAAATACCGTACCCGAGTAAGTTCCTATGATGCTATAGCTTAGTTTCGAATTCTGACCAGCAGAGCATGCAATCGCCTCATTGGTTGGTCTTAGAGTTTTGTCATTTCTTTTTGAAATTATTAGATGGAAGCTTTTGAAATTGAACTTAAAAAACTTCCAAAGCATCCCCCGAAAGGACTTGTCAAAGCACCAGGACTTCAATATTTTAATTGCTAAAACCAACTTTGTACATAAAATTTTCCTATTTTACCATCTGCGTCTTCTATTTGGAAGGACCATATTCTTGAGCACATGGAATTTCAATATTTCTTCTTTTTTACATTGTGAGCATGTGTTCCTTTATTTCATTTCTTTTTCTTTTTTATTTTTCATTCTCTTTTGCCTCACTTTTCAATTTTATTTGTCTAAAAAAAGTTAATCTCTTCATCCCAATTTATGTGGCACATTCACATTTGAAAAGTCAAACAAGTTTTTTCTTTAATATATTTTTATATGCTTTTCAAATTATTAATTATTATGATTAATTTTTACATAATTTTTAAATATATAAATTTTATTTCAAAAAACTTACAAACTTTATGTACAAATTAATGATCAAATTAAAAGTTTGACTCTGGAAATGAATTGGGACAGAGGAATAGTTTCAATAAACTAAGTATGGTTGTCCAACGGGACGGGTCGGCCCGGCCCATCCGTGTCTCGTCCCGTCCCGTTCCGGTCCACTAAATGTTAAACGGGACGAGGCCTATATTAAAAGGGACATGAGAAGGGACGGGCTGCCCATTTTGTTCCGTTGAGCCGACCCATGAAGCTCCTGTCCCGTCCGTCCTGCCAGCCCGCGTGAATTTTTTAATTTTATTTTTCTAAAAAGAGCAGTTGGATTAATTCAGAAAGAAGAAATATTGGTTTTGAAAAATTAACCACTAAGGAAGAAAAAGAATACAATAAGATATTTTGTACTGGGAGCGAGGACAGAATGAAACTCATGAAATATCAAACAACATTGCCAATTCCAGAACAATGTCTCATAGAAATTATAGATCAGTTACAACGAAACTATATAGGAGCTTACAAATATTAATATGATAATTTGTAATAGCTACTAAGAGGCCTAGTTCAAACAGAACCCTTCCTAGAAGCTGGCTGCGAAGATTAGGTGTTATTCAAAAGATTTGTATTTGTATGTGAAATTTGAAACTTCTATTAATAAAATAAAGGCTTTAGCCTTGCTTTTTATTTTTATTTTTATGAATTGTCTTACTTAGTTACTTTATTGCTTGAGATTAAATTAAATCAATTACAAGCCTATTATAATTACTAAAATATTTCGTGACAAGTCTTTTATTTTAATATTTTATAATTCTTTACTTAGTTTTTTCATAATTTATTAAGTTTCAAGTTTTATACAAAACACTAGTTGTTCCAAACTTTAAAAATTTAGTCATTGTTGTTTGACCAAAAAAGAGTTAATACTTGGTTAAACTAGTTAATGATTTATCAAGATGGGACAATCCTAATTAAAGCTAATAATTCTAGATCTATAATGAATGATGTGAATAACTATATACTCGAAATGAGATGTGAATAATAAATGTGACCAAATGTTATGCTATGTAGAGAGAGCAAGAAATAAATAACATTAAATGTCAATAAATATAAATAGAGGGGAAGATTCACCCAATATTGAAGAAGGTGAAGGATTTCTTCCTCTCACAATGATGAATGACACGAGGGAGATAGAATGTTATGCATTTTCTTGGATCTGATGAAAAAGACAATAGAATAATTCACCAATAGGATGAATCTTAGTGAAAAGTAGTTTTTTGTATTTTTTCTAAGAGCTTATCCTTTTACAAGTGTTCTTATCATATGTAATCTTACATGCCTTTTTCCTACTCTTTCTTTTTATTTATAAGGCATATTCCCTAAGAACCCTAAAAGTACAAACAGAGAGGATATTCGATGGAATATTCCCTCTATGGATCCCAATATAAAACTAGCCGTTATTCCTAACCTTGCTGCTCGACCTCGATCACGGACGGTTGTCAAGCTACTCGGCACATGAGGTTACTGATCGACAACGACCACGCCGCACTTTAACGATTTCCTGGTCACTCTCCTCGCCCAACTTTGCACGACTTAGTCCTCGATCTGATTTTGACCCATACAGTTAGTTCCTCCGCTTAACGAGGTCGTCGTTTGGTCGGCCTCACTGAGCGGACATCGCTGGTCATGCTTAGTAGATTAAGAAGGAGGATATTGAGTGGGAAATGAGTTTATACTGGGTGGCAACGTGGCATTTCTAGAACCACGACTCGTTGTAACGTCAGCCTAGGATGACATCATTGCTGTAGGCATCATCATTACGTGTCTCCCCAACGCGCTGCATCGTTTCATGTGCCTCTGTCATTTCGATTCTCGAGCAACTAACGGTTGGCGTGTCGATTCAGGCGCCCGTTCTATTATATAAACCAGTGGAGAACCCTTTAAGCCAAACTTTACACTCTCTCATTCTCTAAGCTTTTGCTTTCCATCACTCTTTTCTTCTTTCTGCATTCTAGTTTCATCTTGTTGCTGGTTTTTGCGATCGATTTCTGCAATTCCTCCTTCTCCTTGAGACCACATTCTCAATACCTTTGATTAACAGAAGATGGCAACCTCCTCTCATGTTTCTGACGTCTCGTCTATGTCACGACCCAAACCTATGGGCCGCAATGAGCACGCGGTACCTTACTCAACCGAGTACCAACATAACATATCTTTTCATGTCATACTATCATAGATAACTGAGCCGGAAGGCTGCCGTGAGGTAAGTAGAATACAACATGTAATACCAACTTATACATAAGACGTACGGGCCTATAAGACCAAAATAACCACTCGTACACTGAACATAGGCCGACAAAGCCATACAATCTTTTGAGTACATGACATCTGTCTACAAGCCTCTAAAAATATATTATTTTTATAAAGGTCGGGACAGAGTCCTTCCATACCAAACAATACACGTCTAAATCATACTAACCAAACAAGAAACTCCGAAGCAAATGGAGCGCACCAATATCTTTCGCTGAGCTGATAGCCTACTTCGAGGGCTCTCGACTTGTCTATTGGGACCTGCGGGTATGAAATACAGTGTCCCCAGGCAAAAGGACGTCAGTACAAATAATGTACCGAGTATGTAAAGAATGAAAATTAGTAAATAATAGACATGAGAGTAACATGGAGTAAAAGACTCGACATGTACGTTTTCATAGCTCTGTGAATCATTTTATTTTTATAATGTCATGCATAAGTGTGTAAATGCCATACCATGCATAGGTATATGCGTTCATAACATCATCAAGCCTCTAAGGGCATCCCATCATATCATTTCCGCCACTGTGAGAAAATCATCAACATATACCAGCTGATCAGGTGGTGGTGCGTATATAACGCCATAACCTTTTTCCATATCCCATATACATATAATATACATATATATGCGTATATAACGCCATCTGGTCATGGGTTAATGTATATGTATAAATGCATGAAATGCATAAGAAATACGTTAATAAGATTTTCTCGGAATGCCATAAAAAGCAATATGCCTTTCAGATAAACTTTATCAAATACGTATTTTTTTGAGACCCATGAACAAAAGATATAATAATAATTCACATGGGGAATCAAGAATATAGACACCCCTAGTATTTGTATGAATAGAGCCATTTATGAAAGTTGCGTATTTTGCTCGTCTCATTTGTATTATTTGGATCATGCCAAAAAGAAACAAGAGATAGCCTTAATATACGTGAACCAGTTCTTTTGAAAATCCCTCTAACACACGTCACTTGCGACAACACGTAATGGCAGATTGAAGTAGGAAAAAAATCTGTATGATATTCTTTAGAGAGATTTTACCGTACTCCTGTAGAATCGTAAAATTTCGTTGCTATAACATTATGTAGTCTCCTATGAATTTTGTGGCTCTCATCCAATAGCTTAGCAAATATAAGTACATCACTTTCTTACTGATATGGGACAATACGTATGGGCTCTTAAGAGCATCTCATTTCATAAGAGCTTTTTTCCGTAATCCTTTGCATTCTAAAATATAACATTTCCCTTTAATGACTTGTGTCTTTATCAAGTGGTCCCACCTTTTGGATGACTAATCTTTGGCCTTAAGGCCCCTACATGCCACATATTGTAATGACTAAGAGAAATCTTGGGCTGCCACATTTTTGTCTTGATTAAGCTTATCCAATAACTTAATTAAGCTTATCCACAAATTTCTTAATTAACTTGTTAATCCCCCATTAACCAATAATTATCCAATTATTCACATAATTAAGAATTATCTCAACCACTTAAAATACTACTCACTTTTAACACACTTTATACACCTTACTATCATGGACATGTGGTACCTTGTATGGTACTAATCCATAAATAACAAATATTTTAGCTCGGGCCGTATTTTATTCCAAAATACCAAACTTCGACGAAACTCATTTTTTTATTTGCTTACCTTCTCACCTTCACGAATTTACTTATCCCTTGTTTGAAATAGCATAATACTTATAATCCCAAAATAATCTCATTCCCTAGCTTACGTCGATTAACTTATGATGAAATTTTAATGTACAAAAGAAATGCGGGATGTAACATCTCATTTCCGAGCTTTCTTCAATTTATTTATGGCGTACTTCCATGTACGAAAATATGGGGTGTAATCATTCCCCCCTTTTGAACATTTGTCCTTGAATGTTGACTGATTTTAAAGGCCAGGACATTTCCCCCTTTAGGCCTCTTTCTCACATCATGACTTATAGCCGGAATTCTTCCAATCTCATAACTGTTGCTACATTCTGTCATGCAGCCTGTACGACTTCTTCCTACTATGTGAGCCTATGCGACTCTTCTCTCCTCTTTCCTCCAGCTTTTAGCCAATCTCTAGGCCTCACTTTGTGAACATATACTAAATTATATCAAGTTGTCCCTCTGAGTGTCATTAGCTTTACTACATCTAAGTAGGCCATACTATACCATAACTCATATTTAGATTTATCGTTATTGAGGTTTGCTACCAATTCCAGGTCACTCTCGTCTCATACTTTGTAACTTTAATACATCCCTTGTTGATTCACCTCAATATTGATCTACGATCATCCCTTGTTGATACCACTTTTGTCACTTACACATATCCATTTATACTACTCGCAACCTCCCTTCAACTTTCTTGCACCATAGATTTCCTTAAAAACTCTTCTTTACTCTTTTAGTTTAGATCTATCGATACCTAGAACCCATAGGCTGGAAAATATGCCACTAACGACGCCACTATCATTCTTGGGTATTGAATCCCAGTGCTTCTAGCCTTTTGTCCAAAGTATGGATAATTCACAACCTTATGCATTTGAGTATCTCGTACGTTGTTCACCTTTACCTTACTTACCTTAAAAATCTTACATCACATCTTCTATCTCTTTCATGACCTCCCTTCCACATAGGTATGATTCACATCCACAAGTCGAAGTAATACTCGCACCTCCTTACACAATCCGATAAGAGCTTCATAGTGACCTCGTATGAGGTTGGTACCCTTCTAACTGGCTTTATCGTAAATTCATTATAGAATATGGTTGTTTTACTCTCTTGTACCTCTAATATTAAGAGTGATTCTGCAATGTTCTTAATACGATTTTTATAATTGTCTGGGGCCAATAATCAGACTTATGGTTCACTTGGTTGATGTAACTCTTTAGATTCCTCTTCCTTCTGATCAGCCTTTATGTAGGCTTAAGCTATCTTCTGATATGCGGCTCATGGAATTTAGTTATTACTTTAGCCTTTCATGTATGCTATGGAAAACCATGATACAATCTTTTAATGATTCAGTCCTTTGTCTATGACCTAGATCCAATTCCTTATTTTAACTCATACCAGAGTCTTCTATGGCTATATGATTGTCAACATATATGTATACTCCGAAATTGCAAGTGCATTCATAACGTAACCAACTCTGGATCATTGATCGAATAGTTCCTTTCGTTCCTTCTCAACTTTCTTTAAATGTAAGCTATTATTTTTCCTGGTCTTCTGCCTCCTTGTTGCGTGCATACTTAGCTTATCTTAGTTCCCACGCATGCCAGATGAATGTTACTTTTGGTTTTACTCCCCGCTCATTATCCAAGGTAGGTGCCACTTTCTTTTGGAGTGCATATAATTTTGCAGTGAGACTATTGTTACACAACCATTTCCTCCTTAGGTTACTGAGGTTAGGTTGAAGCCTTCTTTCTAATTTCCTCAACTAGTCTTTCATTGTAGTACTTAGGGAGGACCCTCTGACTCTTGTAAATCTGCGAGCTTATTACATCGCATTCGTGATCGAATTCTTGATGTTCATACTCACCTATAACTATCCTTTGTTACTTACCTCCACACTCATGAGCTCATACGGTTGCTTCTGAACTGAAGTTTTGACTGTCTTCCCAGTGGGACTCTCTTTTATTTCCGTAACACTAATACGGTACCTTTAACTACTCCAACTCATATATGAATATTTCTCAATGATCACGAAGTCTTAACTACGAGGCTGAATTCACTATATTGGGTTTTATTATGTTTATCTTGCATGATCTGTTGATTTGTCTGTAATATTTTGTCTAGCCATAACTAGGCTCTTCCTGAATCAACTACTAACTACTCGTTGGCCCATTCTCATATCAATATGTTTCGTTGGTTATTTCCTTTGTCTTAACTTACCTCTCGCACTGGCTCCTTATTTATCAATAATATCCCTAACAAGAACTCTTACTTCCTTTCCTTGACGTCGTGTTTGCATTTGAATAACTGAAATCTCATCCCTTTATCATTTTTATCACATTCTTCTTTTACCATTTCATAATTACTAGAACCGTTTAACTCCTACTTAATGACCTTATCACCCCATATTCTCCCCCTTTAGGGGAATAATAAGATTTAGAGTTACGACGATCTACCTATAGATGTTTTACCTCTTCATCATTGGTGTCTTTTCACATCATCGATGACCTTTACTTTCCTTGCGGTAATCCTTCTGTACCAAGGATAACAAAATTCCTTACTCATGAGGGTGACACTTGGTGTAACTGGCACACATAGTCCCTTAAGCTTATCTTTGCTCACATTGTTTGCTTTTAGGGAAGCATCTTCCTGAATGACCTTTCTCTGGATTTCTCATGAATCTTCTTCTGTTGTCCATTCTGTTATCGCCGAAACAAAATCTGAAATTCTCGTGATGTCGACCATTATCAAATCACTCAGCCCCTAATTCATGTTTAGTTTATCTTGTTCACCAGCCCATACTGACTTCTATTATTCTGGGGTGTAACTTTTTCTTCTGGTAGTTGTGTTGGATCACAAACTTATTTCTCGAAGTGAGCATATGACTTTATGGCCTATACTCTTTTGTTGTCTCAAGGCCTGTCACTTCTCGTCTTTTTCTTCACTTGACTATAGACTCTGTAATATTGTCATCTTTTGACCTACCGTTGTCATTCATGTATCACATCTTACTCTTAATGCTTCATTAGCTCTCTTCTTATTTCCTGCTAATATTTCTGTCTATCATTTTATCTAAAAACTTCAACAAGATATTCTTTTACTTTTAGCTCCCTTTTGCTCCATCCACTGGCTCTTCGGGTTGTCTAGCATTATCTCTCTACTAAGGACGGGAACCATACTAAGATAATATTTATCCCTTCCAGACTTCCAGTGCCTATCTTTGTGGTACTCATATCTAACTGTACTATTTTAGAGTGCACCATCTGGGTGTCTCACAAGGAGATCTATTAGCACATTTGTAATATTTTCAAAAAGGTAAACTAACGCAAACAATTCATCCACCATTTTGGGTCACTCTAACCCTAGCCAGATCCTGATATCCCATCCTTCTCTTGAACCATATATGTTAGCTCCCATAGGGCATAACTAAGATCAACATAGCCAATTTGTAAATACATCTGTTACTGTTGAATGTAACTCAAAAAGCTTATATTTCTCTGCCTGAATTGTAAATACTATTAACCTTCATTAACTGGGCGCCTCGTACCCTTCTTCGTCTTGTTTCTTTTGCTTGTTGAAACTTGTATTTATCTTCTAAATCTCTCATTGTCTTTCATCATAAAGGTGGATAGGTATTCTTGCCTCAAGGCTCATTATCAAGAGGCTTACACATCTTAGTACACGCATGATTTACTGAAGACCTTATATTTACTTATCATAAGCATCATAAAAAATCGAGTACCTCTAACTCAACTCTTCCATAGTCACATTCAATCTCTTACTAACTGTCTTTCTGGATGTCAGTATCGTCTTATTACAAATAAAATAGAAGTTAGGAATTTGAATTCTTACAACTGAACTCTACCACATGATCTAGAGTAAGAAGAAAGAGTAACAGTCTTAAATGCTATGTAACCTCCTGATTATAAGTGTGGTGCACGATACACCCATAAACAAGACTCTACTAGAAACGACTTGTAGACTACCTAGGACAGAACCACTCTGATACCACTATCGTCACGACCCAAACCTATGGGCCGGAACGAGCACCCGGTACCTTACTCAACCGAGTACCAACATAAAGTATCTTTTCATGTCATACTATCATAGATAACTGAGCTGAAAGGCTGCCGTGAGGTAAGTAGAATACGACATGTAATACAAACTTATACATAAGATGTACGGGCCTATAAGACCAAAATAACCACTCTTACAACGAATATAGGCCGACAAGGCCATACAATCTTTTATGTACATGAAATCTGTCTACAAGCCTCTAAGAATACATAATTTTCATAAAGGCCGGGACAGAGTCCCACCATACCAAACAATACACGTCTAAATCATACTAACCAAATAAGTAACTCTAAAGCAAATGGAGTGCACCAACATCTTCCGCTTAGCTAATAGCCTACTTGGAGGGCTCTCGACCTGTCTATCGGGACATGCGGGCATGAAACGCCGCGTCTCCAGGCAAAAGGGACGTCAGTACAAATAATGTACCGAGTATGTAAGGAATGAAAATCAGTAAATAATAGACATGAGAGAAACATGGAGTAAAAGACTCGACATGTACGTTTGCATAACTATGTGAATCCTTTCATTTTTATAATGTCATGAATATGCGTGTAAATGTCATACCATGCATAGGTATATGCGTTCATAACATCATCAAGCCTTTGAGGGCATCCCATCATATTCATTTCGTCCACTGTGGGCAAATCATCAACGTCTACCAGCTGATCAGGTGGTGGTGCGTATATAACGTCGTAACCTTTTCCTATATCCCATATACATATATACGCGTATATAACGCCATCTGGTCATGGGTCAATGTACATGTATAAATTCATGAAATGCATAAGAAATACGTTAATAATATTTTCTCGGAATGCCATAACAATTAATATGCCTTTCGAATAAACTTTATCAAATACGTATTTTTCTGAGACCCATGAATAGAAGATATAATAATAATTCACATGGGGAATCAAGAATATAGACACCCCTAGTATTTCTATGGATAGAGTCATTTATGAAAATTGTGTATTTTGCTCGTCTCATTTATATTACTTGGATCATGACAAAAAGAAAGAAGAGATAGCCTTAACATACCTGAACCGGTTCTTTTGAAAATCCCTCTAACATATGTCACTTGCGACAACACGTAATGGCGGATTGAAGTGAAAAAAAATTCGTATGATATTCTTGAAAAAGATTACACCGTACTGTTTTAGAATCACAAAATCCCGTTGCTATAACATTATATAGTCTCGTATGAATTTTGTGGCTTTCATACAATATCTTAGCAAACATAAGTACATCACTTTCTTACTAATATGGGACAATTGTATGGGCTCTTAAGATCATCTCATTTCATAAGAGCTTTTTTTGTAATCGTTTGCATTCTAAAATATAACATTTCCCTTTAATGACTTGTGTCTTTATCAAGTGGTCCTACTTTTTGGATGACTAATCTTTGGCCTTAAGAACCCTACATGCCATATATTGTAATGACTAAGAGAAATCTTGGGTTGCCACATTTTTGTCTTTATTTAGCTTATCCACAAATTTTCTAATTAAGTTGTTAATCCCCCATTAACCAATAATTACCCAATTATCTACATAATTAAGAATTATCTCAAACACTTAAAATACTACTCACTTTTACAAACTTTATACACCTTACTATTATGGTCATGTGGTACCTTGTATGGTACTAGTCCATAAATACTGGGTATTTTAGCTCGGGCCATATTTTATCCCAAAATTCCAAACTTCGACGAAACTCATTTTTTTCGATTTCTTACCCTCTCACCTTCACGAATTTACCTATCCCTTGTTTGAAATAGCATAATACTTATAATACCAAAATAATCTCATTCCCTAGCTTACGTCGATTAACTTACGACGAAATTTTAACGTACAAAAGAAATGCGGGATGTAACATCTCATTTTCGAGCTTTCATTAATTTATTTATGGCGTACTTCCACGTACGAAAATATGGGGTGTAACAATCTGAACCAACCCCCGCTCTCAGTGAGGATGCCTCCTCATGAAGACAATATTGATGTCGTTGCCGACGACGATAGCTTTCCTACTGTGGACGAGATTATCCCTCGTAACGACAAAGCCAGGTCGGATCTCGAAATCGGAGACGGAAGATCTTGAATCTGTACTCTCTGAACTGGACGAGGCCGGCTTAGCCCAGCGAAGGGTCAAGTACGAATATCCCGTCCACTTCGACCTAGGTCCGACCAGTAGAGACGTGGTTCAAGTGTATCGACCGGAGTATTGCACCTTCTACGCATGCCCGCTCCCTGCAGGATACTCTTTTCCTCTTCCTCCACTGGCGGAGGAGTTCTGCCGATACTACCAGGTCTGTCCGGCCCAACTTTCCCCGTATATATTTTTCTGATGCTGGCGAAATACGCCGAATTCGCCAACCGTGGGGTTTCACTTCGTCACTTGCTATACCTCTTCGCACCAAACTTCCTCAGAGGTACGATGCTGCATGTTTGCCATCATAGGACCAAAGGGTTGGTCGTGAAGATGGACGACAGAGCTTTAGTTTCATTTCTTCTACATCAAAACTGAGCACGTGGTGGCGAATCCCAGTGGATTCCCCAAAGTATGGAATTTTGCTCGTAAGTACCTTTATCAGCCGATCTCTTACTTTGTTTCGTTTAGTTTCGTCGATGATCTCACTGACCCTCTTTTTCTTTTGTTCAGCCGAAAGGAGCCTCCTACATTGGTTGTCGATATCCGAGATTAGGTGAGCTAGATTTTTCCCTGCACGGTGGGGGTTCGCGAGTGGTCGGCATTCCATAAAAAGTTTGGCCGTAAGCCTTATGCCACTGGTGAGTCTTTAATTTTGCATTTATTGATTATGTGTCAATCATGATTTCTCTTCTTCCTATTTTTTCCTTTATTTGAACTGAGTCGTTGTATCAGGTCGGAAGCCTTCGATGAAGAAGAAAGCCCCTACCCCCGCCTTCTGCCAATCGGGCGTTTCAAAAAGGTCATTGCTCGTTGATGCCGTAGGTGAGCCTACTCAGACGGTGGCTCCTTCCCCGATTTTGGCTCCTCATGACCCTAGCCACCGTACATCAACTCCATCGGTGGGGGTTCCCCTTCCTCCAGTTTTCACTTGGTGGATGAGTCGCACCAAGTGAAGATGAAGTAGCTCCGTTGATAAAGAGGCGGAGGATAGATTTCAGTGGGTGGTCCCAACCTGGCTGTGATGGTGTCTGAGGGTGGTGCGACCTTGGGTGCTGAGATTCATCCCCCTTCAGAGAATGTGATTATTGCCGACCTGCCTGAGGTCGTTGAGAGAGGAGATGAGCGGGCTGTGGAGGTTGAGGTCATGCCATCAAGTGATCTATCGCCATCGGGGCATGCTGGAGTTCCTTCTTCTGCCGAGATGAGGGGGAAAATATAGTTGTAGACGGCTACGAATCTGATTCTGACATCGACCCTGAAGAGGTTAGGATGTTCAATGAGGGAGTTACCTATGTGGAGGTGAGGACGGATGGTCCTAACCGCAACATAGTCATCCCCCTTGACCTGGATTTGCTGAAGCGCATGAAAAACATAGTCCCTGAATTGACTGTGTTCTTGTGATGAGGTATAGACATTGCAGACGCTTGACGACGACGCCCTTTCGTTGGGCATATCAGGGATAGCCCTACGGGTAAGTATTCTGGCTTTTGCTCTTTGTGTCTTTTCTTTTTCTCCTCTATTTTCACTAACTCTTTTCTCCTGCTTTCTCTTTGCTCAGACCCTCTTTTTGGAGATCGAGTGTTCCTGTCGAGAAGAGAGGAGAAGGGATATTTTCAAGAGAATGGAGTCGAAGTACCGTGAGTACCGCTCCAAGAATCATGCACTATTCGCCTACTCGGCACCGATGGCAGCTTTCAAGCTCTTAGAGACGAGTTGAAGCAAAATGGACAAAGAGCTGGTGAGTATTATTCGGGGGTGAAACGATCTTGAGGGGTGGATTAGGGACAAAAAGGATGAGCTCGAGTTGAGCCAGGGGGTTGCGGAGGAGTGTGCAGACCTTCAAACCAAATTGGCATCCCTACGGACAGAGCTTGATTAGAACTCGACGCAGTTCAATGCCCTGAATGACGAGTTATTTGAGGTGACTGCAGAATTGGGCAAGGTCGATTAGGCCAGGAAGGCGGCTTTGGCCATAGTGGCGGCGACGGAGGAGGCCGTCCATGTTCTTCAATCCGAACGGGAGCGTGAGGCTGAGGCGGCCACACTTAGGGAGGCCCGACTCGATGAGCGGATTGGTGGACTTGAGAGGGAGGTCTCTGATCTGAATGATAAGGTCGCCGCTCTCAAGGCCGAGAAGGTGCAGCTGCTGGCTCGACCATCCTCCTCTCATACTTCCTCCTTCCCTGACGTGCCGTGAGATTCATATTAAAATTGGAACCATGCTGAGGCCAGTTAGATATTTTTAGAGATTTGATGGCGGCTAACAGGTTGAGTATAAAGGTGCTCGTGCTAAGGCGTGGAAGCCTGAGTTGCCTGTGGCTTTGAACTTGCTACGTCGAGGGTGGACAGTAGCAAGGACGAGCTGGATGGGATTGAGCAGGACACCTTGTACGATGATGAGTATCCAGATGGTGGCGACGAAGGCGGGGACGACGTGGAGTAATATCTTGTACTTAGTTATTGTCTTCCCTTTTTCTTCTCTTTTTTGTATGTGAGCGTCTTTCTGGCCCTTTGTAATATACCTTTTATTTTTGGGAATGAAATGATTGTAACCTTTCGCCGTATGTTATTTGGATCTTCTACTTTTCGGCGACTATTTTTCTTCAAATGATTGCTTTAGAAGGATTATGTCGGCATGTGCTGCCTCGAATCATGGTCGAGTAAGTTTTTGAATGGATCTGGTTGGAGTCCTATGTCTCCATAACAAACTAAAACGAAGTTAACTTGTAAATTGGACTCTAAGTTAGGTTGAGTTTGAGTTGAATTTGAATGTGGGCGAATATAATTCCTTACTAATTCGAACGAGGTCGAATATTACTCATGACAAATTTGAACGAGGTCGGATATGAGGTGATTCGAACGAGGTCGAATATTACTCGTGATTAGTTCGAACGAGGTCGAATGTTAGTTGATTCGAACAAGGTCGAATGTTAGTCAATTCGAACGAGGTCGAATGTTACTCGTGATTAATTTGAACAAGGTCGAATACGAGTTGATTCGAATGAGTTCGAATATTAGTCATGACAAATTTGAACGAGGTCGAATGTTATTTCCCGGATTGGTGTAATGTTTGAACTCGGTGGAGATACGTGAACATCGTGCGTTTGCATACTTTGTTTTGTTTATACATACATTGGAGAAGCTTACATGTTTTTGCTCTGCTTATACATATATTGGAGAAGTCCTAGTTTATCTAGTCCCTTCATTGGTCGACCTGGAGAAGTAGTTGAGAGGTCGAGCGATGAACTTATACTTAACTTCGAGATGCCTTCTTCGTCGCCTCGTTAATAACCTCTCTGAGAAAACCCAATTGGGACAAAACTCAGGTGAGGGAAAAAGATTACGACTCGGAGGACGTCTGTCCTTAGAAGTTGAAGTATTTGAGATGGGCGTTGTTCCAATTGTTTGATAGTAATTTTCCCTCCATTGTTTCTAGTTGGAATGGCCCTTTGCTTACTACCGTCATGATTTTGTATGGGCTGTCCCAATTGGTCCCAGTTTGCCTTCTCGTGGATCCTTGTTCGCTTGTGTTTTGGCCTTGAGTACATAGTCCCCGACTTTGAGCGGCCTAACCTTGGGTTTTTGTTGTAGTACCGCTCTGCCTATTTTTTTTGGGTACCATTCTTACGTAAGCCATGTCGCTTCGTTCTTCGACATCGTCGAGGTCTTGCCTTTTGTTTTCATCGTTGCTAGGTCCACTTTCATTTGAATATCTTAGACTCGGTTCTTCGACCTCGACCGGTTTCATTCCATCAGTCGCATAGACTAGTGAGTATGGCGTTTCCCATGTGCTTGTCTTTGGAGTAGTGCGGTATGCACATAGAACTTTCGGCAGCAACTTCGTCCACAGTCCCTTGGCGTTTTCGAGCTTCTTCTTCATGATATTCAATATCGATTTGTTGGAGGACTCCTCTTGTCCATTGCCATAGGGTTATATGGCGTGGAGAGTATCCTTTTGATGTGCCATTTTTTGAAGAACTCTGCGACCTTCTTTCCTGTAAATTGGGGTCCGTTATCGCAGCTAATTTCTTTGGGAATGCTGAAGCGGCATATGATGTTCTTCCTTATAAAGGCGAGCACTTCTTGTTCGCGTATTTGAGCGAAAACACCCGCTTCAACCCATTTAGAAAAATAGTCAGTTAGAACTAAAAGAAATCGCACATTACCTCGTCCTGCATGGAGGGGGCCGATGATATCCATTCCCCATTTGATGAAGGGCTAGGGAGAGGTGACTGAGTGGAGTTGCTCGCTCGCTTGGTGGATCGTGCAGGCGTATTTCTGGCATGGTTCGTATTTTTTAACAAAATCAGCTGCCTCATTTTTCATTGTGGGCCAGTAGTAGCCTGCTCGTATGAGGCATCTAACTATGGCTCGATTGCCGGTGTGAGCCCCCCAATGACCTTCATGGACTTCTTCTACCACGCGTCGTGTCAGGTTTGGTCCTAAATATTTTGCTAAAGGGATGCCATACGTCCTTTTGTACAGGTCGTTGTTGATGATGCTATACCTTGCTGCTTGCATTCAAAGCTTTCTGGCCTTTTTTTCATTTGGAAGCATGTTGTCCTGCAGATATGTGATAATACGATTGCTCCAGTCCCAAGTTAGGTTAATAGTGCGTACCTTGATTTGGTCGATTGACGAGTGGAGGAGAGTAACCACATTCCTTTCTCCAGTTAGGCTTTTAGTGGCTGCCGCCAATATGGCGAGGCCGTGCGCCTCGATGTTCTGTGCTCGAGGTATTTGGTCGAGCTGGCATTCGTGGAACTCGGGTATTAGTTTATAGATCTCGCCGTGATATTTCTGCATCCTTTGTTCTTTTATTTGAAAAGTCCATATGACTTGATTGATGACGAGTTGTGAGTCACATCGTAGGACTACTCGTCGTGCTCCTTACTTGAGTGCCAACTTTAACCCTGCAATCACGACCTCATAATCAGCCTCATTGTTAGTCATATTGGGGCACCGTATGGACTGGAAAATTATCTCGCCTATTGGGACCTCAAGTACGAGTTCCAGTCCAGATCCTGACGCATTAGAGGTGCCATCGGTGTACAAAATCCATAGGTCGTGTATCTTGGGGGAAGTACTAACGGCTTCCCTTTCGACTTCGGGCATTATTTTTGCGCTGAAGTCGGCGACGAAGTCGGCAAGTACTTGCGACTTTATCGTCGTTCATGGCTGATAGGTTATCGTGCTCGCTCAATTCTATGGCCCATTTGGCCAACCTACCTGGCATCTCGGGTTTGTGCAGGATACTCCTTAGAGGAAAAGTCGTGACCACCGAGATGGGATGGCACTGGAAATAAGGTCTAAGCTTTCATGAAGTTATGACCAGAGCTAGGGCCAGTTTCTTGAGGTGGCGGTACCTCGTTTCAGCATCGACCAAAGTCTTGCTAATATAGTAGAATGGATATTGCGTACCTTTATTTTCTCAGACCAGGACTGCACTTACTGCAACGTCGGACACGACTGGGTAGATGAGGAGGCGTTCTCTGAGTTCTGCCTTAGCATGCAGCGAGGGCGAGGACAAATATGCTTTTAGTTCCTTTAGGGCGTCGACGCACTCGGAATTCCATCGGAGTCAGTTATCTTTTTTAGTATGTCAAAACATTTGTGGCACCTATCAGAGGACCGTGAAATGAACCTCGACAGGGCGACTATTCGGCCAGTCAGCTTCTGCACCTGGTTTTTGCTGGTCAAGTTCTCTGGTATCCCCTCTATTAGGGGTGGGCGTTTGGGCAGTTCAGATTGAATATAAAATTGCGGTTTGGATTTTTGGTTTTCGGATTGAAGAAATTACATCCAAATCCAATCCAAATAATTTCGGATTGGATCAGATTATTTAAGCTAGGTTTCAGATTAATCGGATTGGATTTTTTGGATTTTCAGTTCTGGCTTTTAAGCCTATAAGTTGAGCTTATAGAAAACATTCGACATAAAAATAATCATTTAAATGAAGCAGAAAGATGGTAATCAAAAGATACTTTAGTTATTGATATCTTCTCGACTTTATATAATGCCTCTTCAAGAAAAAAGGTCTCGAATACGCAAACATTACACTGATTCAAATTATACTATTACAAATTAAAATATTAACTGGGAAAGGTGACCTCAAAATTCAATATTTATTAAACTTCGGCCTCGACTCTTCAGTGTTTACAAACACATGTATGGAGTGGTTGTGTGGGTGAGACGTGAGAGAAAATAAAAACCCTATATTAGATTTGATTTGGTAGAGAATCCCATATTGGACTTAGTAATTTGTATTGGATATACGGGTTAATGTTTAATGGGCATGATATCATTGGAGATTTAGATTTATTATTATTAGGTATGCATATGACTAATGTTGTAATGAGCTAATGTCTAACAGGTAAGGCAAAAAATATAAGGTAAATTTTTTTTGGATTTTCGGATATCCGAAATGTTGAAGTCCCATATCCAAAATCCAATCCAAAAGCCAAATTTTTAAAAATAAAATCCGAACTCCAATCCATAATCCAAAAATCCAAACCAAAAATTCAAAAAGATCGGATTTTGGTTCGGATTTCGGGTTTGCCCAAACTATGCCCACCCCTATCCTCTATAGATTTAGTCTGGTCAGGGTTGACCTTGATGCCTCGTTGCGACACTAAGAAGCCGAGGAACTTTCCCGAGGTTACACTGAAGGCGCATTTTTCGGGGTTCAACTTCATGTCGTACCGCCTAAGTATGTCGAAGGCTTCCCTCAAGTGGTCGATGTGGTCTTCATTTATTTTCGACTTGACCAACATGTCGTCTATTTATACTTCTATGGTTTGCTGAGCTGCTCTTTGAACATTTTGGTCACCAGCCTCTGGTATGTTGCCCCTGCGTTTTTCAACCGAACGACATAACTCCATAGCACTACGTCCCTTGGTGGGTGATGAAAGTAGTTTTTTCCTGGTCATATTCTTCCATGAGGATCTGGTTTTAACCCGAATAGGCATCTAGGAAACTTAATAGCTAGTGCCCGGCTGTTGCGTCGATGAGCTGGTCAATATGGGGTAGTGAAAATGAGTCTTTCGGGCATGTTATGTTCATATTTGTGAAGTATACGCATATCTGCCATTTCCCAATTTTCTTTTTCACCGTGACCATGTTGGCGACCCATCAGGGATATTTTGACTCCCTGATAGAGCCATTTTCGAGCAATTTTTCCACCTCTTCGCGGACAACATCATTTATCGCGGTGTTGAATTTTCTTCTAACTTGTCGTACTGGGGGTAGAATGGGTCGACATTCAATATATGTGTCACTATTTCCTTTGGGATGCCCGGCATGTCTGCATGAGAAAAAGCAAACAAGTCCGCATTGCTTGCTAAAAATTGACAAAATTTACCTTGTTCTTGGAGTTTGTGGCCGATATAGGCCTTTTTGCTGTGATCGTTTTTGTCGAGTTGTATGAGGTCGAGGTATTCTATAGTTGACCCCGTAGCCTCCACGACTTCCGGGTCTTTGATGACATCTTTTCCTTCGTCACCATCCGACCTCGACCTCGGTAATTGCTATGCTTCTGCGCCTTTGTCTTTTAATTGTTGAGTGTAAATGCAGCCTTGGGCGATGCGGTAGCACTCTTGGGTCGTGCGTTGCTCGCCAAAAATTCTGAATACTCCCAACGGGGTGGGAAACTTGACGACTTGATATAAGCTGGAGGGGATGGCCCTCATGGCGTGTATCTAGGGTCGTCCTATGATGGCGTTGTATGTCGTATCTTGATCCATAATGTGGAACGTAGTTTCCAGAGTGATACCACCGGCCAGAACGGGTAGTGTGATTTCTCCAAAAGTCCGCTCAACTGCATTGTTAAAACCTGTTAGTGTAATGCAGCGTGGCACTATCCTATCTTCGAGCCTCATTTGTGTGAGAATTCAAGGGTGGATAATGCACGTGCCGCTTCCATCGTCGATCATAATCCATCTTACATCGGTATTTGAAATGGGCAAAGTAATAACAAGAGCATCATAGTGAGGAAATGTCAAACCGTGGGTATCCGACTCGTCGAAGATGATACTTTCTTCGAGGTCATCATACCGTTCATGGGTGATTGATCGCTTCAGCTTATGGGTAGTTGTGAACTTTACGTTATTGATCAACGCATCGTCACCTCCACCAATGATCATTTGGATGGTGCGGGCTAGGCAGGGTGGCTTCGGCGGGCCTTGATGTTGTTCGCGTCCTCGATCAAAGTTCGCCCTTCCTCGGTCGCTCACCAGTTCTCTTAAATGCCCTTGATGGAGCATGTTCACAGCCTCTTGCCTTAAAGCGATGCAATCCTCAGTCTTGTGACCTCGTTCCTGGTGGAATTCGTAGAGGGCATTCGAATTTCTGGAATTTGGATCGGACTTCATCTTTTGTGGCCATTTCATCTTTGGGCCGAGCTTTTCCAAGGCGTAGACTATTTTTGAAAGAGAAACACAGAAGTTGTGAGCAGATAGTAATGGAAGCATACCTTTTTCGTTTCGGTGAGTCCTTGTTTTTGGCCTGAAGGACCGTCTCCATAACGGGGGGAGGGGGGATGGGTGTTATGACGGCAGTTCTGACGTATGTATGGTGTCTTTCACGGTTGGGGCATGGACTTGCATAGTCCCTTCTGTTATCATTCTTGCGATATTTCCTCAAATCCATTTGGACCGAGGTCAACCATTGGGTTGGTCCGTTGAGGTCGTCCTCCTCAACCCTTACCTCGACACAATAGGCATTGTGTATCTCGTCCCAATAGGTAGAGGTATTTTATGAGTCGGCTCAACAATTTTCTGGTCGCCCGTGAACCGCTTTTGTTCAACCCATTTTGGAAAGCTTCTACCGCCATTCCCTCCGATACATTTGGAAGAGTCATTCTAACACGGTTGAACCGGGCGAGGAAGTCTCTGAATCCTTCGCTGGATGACTGTTTGATGGCGATTATATCGTTTACCCTCGCCTCTGATTTCTTAGCCCCGGCATGGGATGTGACGAACTTGTCGTCCATTTCCTCAAATGTTTCTATGGATCGCGCTGGTAATTGCGAGTACCACGTCAATTCTCCCCCGGTTAGGGTTTCACCAAACCTTTTCAGCAATATGGATGATACTTGTTCTTTGGCGAGGTCGTTGTCTTTCACTGTGGTGGCATAGTGGGTGACGTGATCCTCAGGGTCCGTTGTGTCATCATATATCTTCAAGTATGGAGGCATTTTAAATGTTTTAGGTATAGCATGTGGTGTGACCTCGTCGCTATATGGTTTTTCCACGAACCAACAGACGTTCCGTTTTGGTAAAAGCTTTGGCGCGCCCGGTATCTTGTCTACCCTTTCTTGGTTCTCCTTCATTTGGTCGCGGAGAGCTTTGTTCTCGTTCTCCATCTCCTCCATTTTTCTTAGAAACTATGAGGGTGTTATTACCTGCATCATTAACGGTGTGAGTGATAACTGTTATAGGAGGAGGATCGTGTTTCTTGTTAGTCGCTGATGCGGTGCCAATTCGGTGCATCTTCATTGGTCGTCCTTCGGGCGGGTTTGTCGAATGTGCTGGTTAGTGTACTTATTAACCATGCCTCTAGTATTTTTTTCATTGTTGGTGATGCCTCTTCTACTGTGGACATGGAGGCCTCTTTTCCGTGTGAGGTTGTGACGCTGCCATGAGGGAGGGGTGAACCACTTCGTCTAGGGGAGGCGCTTGGTGTCACATTCTCCTCGTCTGTTCCAGTAACCTTATTGATGGTATTTAGAAGGTTAGTGGTAAGGCCTGCCACTGCTTTCAATATTTCCTCTTCGTTACCTGCCATGTTAGACTATGCACGTAAAAAAAGAAACGAGGCTTTGTGTCGTGTTGTTATTTTTTGTTAGATCTAGGAAAACTAAGACTTTGATTAGGAAATCCCCACAGACGACGCCAATTTGTTTGACCAAAAATGAGTTAATCACTGGTTAAACTAATTAATGATTTATCAAGATGAGACAATCCTAATTAAAGCTAATAATTCTAGATCTATAATGAATGATGTGAATAACAGTATACTCGAAATGAGATGTGAATAAAAAATATGACCAGATGTTACGCTATGTAGAAGGAGCAAGCAATAAATAATATTAAATGACAATAAATTTAAATAGGGGAAAAGATAACCCAATATTGAAGAGGGTGAAGGATTCCTTCCTCTAACAATGATGAATGACACGAGGGAGATAGAATATTATGCACTTTCTTAGATCTGATGGAAAAGACAATAGAATAGTTCACCAACAGGATGAATCTTAGTTAAAAGTAGTTCTTTATATTCTTTCTAAGAGCTTATTCTTTTACAAATATTCTTATCATATGGAATCTTACATGCCCTTTTCCTTCTCTTTCTTTCTATTTATATCGGATATTCCATAAGAATCCTAAAAGTACTAATATAGAGGATATTTGATGGAATATTCCTTCTGTGGATCCCAATATAAAACTAGTCGTTATTCCTAACCGTGCTGCTCGACTCGATCACGGCCGGTTGTCGAGCTACTCGGCACATGAGGTTACTGATCGACCACAACCATGCCGCACTTTAACGATTTACTGGTCACTCTCCTCGCCCAACTCTGCACGACTTAGTCCTCGTTTTGATTTTGACCCATACAATTGTCAACTTTTAAAAAATAATAATAGTTGCTATCTATAAAATAATAGCCGTTGCCAAATTTAATGCTTAAATATTTAAATATTTTTTTTAAAAAAGGCTCCCTTAGGACCCACGTCCTATTATGTCCCGTCCCGTCCTGTCCCATCCCGTTTGTTAGTGGGATGAGATGGGCTTACTGGATTGTCCCGTTTATCCCGTCCCATTTATAACCCGTCCCGTCAACATCTCGATCAAAGTCCGTCCCGTCTCGTCCCGTCTCGATCTGTCCTCTTGGACAGCCTTAGAACCAAGTGGTGTCAATTCATCATTGGTATTAAATGCAGCCCTTGGTTTTGGAAAGAGTAATATGTTTTGACTTTTACTTTCAGTCTTGCAACTTTTACCTTATAAAGCGTGTTCTCGACCTAACAAAACGATGTGTAACTAAGATTGTTAAACCGTCTATCTATTAAATTAATTAGCTTTTCTCAATTTGAAAAGTGGCATTGCTCTTTTGAATTCCATTGATTAATATATATAATAGCCTAACCATGGCATTCTTCCATCATGTGTTTTCTCTCTATTTATTACTTGACCTTATAAACCATAATGCATGCTGTTGTATCGTCATATTCTTATCAATAATACAAGTTGATAATAGTTTATGCTGCTGTGTTTAATATATTATAGTATCAATATTCTGTTTAAAATTCTCGTTCCATATTTTTCTTTTTTCTGAAAAAATAAAAGAAAAATATGTGTATCTCAAAGGTCTTAGTCCATCTATTTCTTAGGGGTTGTTTGGTTCACATATTAATTTTGCAAAAATTATTTCTGTGATGATTATTCATAATAAATCGATTGATATGCAATGATCAATAATGAGAAGTGATTGTTATACATGAATTGCTCACTATAAAAGTACATAATTATCTTTAAACATTTTAACTCTTGTTCTTGCTAATACACATATTTCTATTTCATACCCTATTCGCATAAAATGATATTATATAGATGCTCGCATAATTTAATGTGACTATTGTTTAATATCGCTAACCAAATATATTATTTAAATTATATGACGCACTATTATTTTTCTTCTATGACCAATCGGATACTTTATTATCTTATGCAAGATTTTGCTTTTTCCTGCATAACCTGTATGTTGCTTTATTATGTATCATTCATGGTGCTACTATAGAAAAAGCTTTATTTGCAGACAACAATAGTGCAAATACACACTCCATTTAAGGTGAAGTAAGAAAATCTAATTAATAGTATTTTTGCATCGGAATATATGTCACATTCTTTTCATTTTGAAATATTTCAAAAGGTTTTGACACTATTCTATTTCTTTTACAACTTCACAGATTTCAAGGAATATTATAATTCATTAAATTAATATTCATGCTTCAGTAGTTCAATTTTCATGTGATGTCAGCTCTCTATAAAAGAAAAAATTCATTATCAGTAATATATCACATAAATTATCTAATTAACCTTTCAAAATCAAATATCTTTATATAAAATGAAACAGAAGAAGCAATAGCTAGGAGGTGAGATATGACGTATTAACCAAGCTAATCATGTTTTCTTCTTGTTCTTAGGGATTGCAGTGAAGTCATCCGTTGGTTTTGCATCATTTCAAAGAGCGGTCTGCTCTCCAGAGAGTAGAAAGAGGTGCAAATGCAGTAATTTTAAATTTGAGTGTCAAAGCATGTCTCATTTCTGACTTGTTTGTTTGTTTTTTCTTGTTGAATTGCTTATTGGAATCTACTCGTCATAATCTTCCAAGACTTCCATGCATCTTATAGAAATTAGTCGTTAGTCAAATATTTAGATGCTTTGAAATTTTAGTCTAGAAGCATGTGATGGCTCAATAGGTCATTTTTAGTTTTAGACTTCATTTATATGTTTCGAGTCCTCGAATAGCCCTGTTTAACCTTCCTCAATTTGCGTGCAATCCGTGTCTTTTTCCGAAATATTTTATGTGAAAAATTGTAGAAATGTGAATTTTAGATTTAAAATGATTTGAGTTAACTATGGTCATTATTTTGTGTAAACGGACCCGAATAAGTATTTTATGGTACCGGTGGATCCGTATCGTGATTTGGAAATTGGGCATATGTCCAAAATCGAATTCGGAAGTCCCTAACTTGATTTAACTTGAATTGTTGAAAACTAGTAATTTGAAAGTTCAAAGAATTTCTAAGTTTGACCGTATGTTGACTTTGTTGTTACCGGGTTCTGATTTCGGTTCCGGAACTTGAAATAGGTTCATTTCACTATTTATGACTTGTCTGCAAAATTTAGTGCAAAATCGAGTTGATTTGACGTGACTCGGACGTCCGGTTGTAAATTTAAAAGTTCTTAAGATTCTTTGAAAATTTCATTCATTTTAATATCCAATTCGTAGCTCTAGGTGTTATTTTGGTGTTCTGATCGCGCGAGCGAGTTTATATGGTGTTATTACACTTGTGTGCATATTTGGTTTAGAGCCCGAGGGCTCGGGTGAGTTTCGATCGGCTACATAGTGATTTTGAACTTAGAAGGATTGTCGGTTTTAGAGATTCTGGTGTCTGGTGCTTTGTTCTTCGCGATCAGAAGCAACTCTTGCAATCGCAAAGGGTAACCTGAGCTCGGGTGGATTTTCTTCTATGCGAATACAAGGTTGAGGTCGCGAACGCGAAGCAAGTGGGGGGGGGTCACCTTTCGCGAACGCGACCAATACAAGCGCGATGGGTATGGGCCTGGGGGGGGGGGGGGGGGGGGGGGGGGGGAACTGCTGAGTGTTCTACACGAACGCGAGCCATGACCTTCGCATAAGGCCAGGGGGAGAAGCCTTCGCGAGCGCGTGAGGTACATAGCGAACGCGTAGGCCAATAGGGCTGTTGTGATTCGCGATCGCGTCAGGTCCTTCGCGAACGCGATGAAGACGTGACACTCAGTCAATTAAATATCCCAACGACGGGATTTTCTTCAATTTTCATCATCTCCGCATTTTAGCTCGGCCTAGAGGCCATTTTGGAGAGGAATTTCATCCCCACTTCATAGGTTAGTAGATTTTGACTCGTTTTCCTCCATTTTCATCAATACCCATTGAATTCTAGCCTTTAATATATGTTTCTTCATGATAAAAATTAGGGATTTAAGTAGAAATTGAGAATTTAGAGAAATTGAGATTTAGACCTCAAATTGAAGTTGGATTTCGAAACTAATCAGATAATCAGACTCGAGGATGAATGTGTAATTGGATTTTGGTCTGAATCTCGTGTTTTGACCAAGCGGGCCCGGGGTTGACTTTGGCTATCTTTTTTCAAAAACATTAAAGATTGAATCTTTTTCACTCATGGGTAGTTTCTAAAGCTTATTTTGAATGTTTGAACTATATTTGGTTAAATTCGATTGGTTTGGAGGCAAATTTTAGAGGAAAGGCTCTGATTGAGCTTTGATTTGATTGCGGAGCGAGGTAAGTATCGTGGTTAATCTTAACTTGAGAGATTATGATTTGTTAGTCTATTTGCTACGTGTTTTATGTGTGGGAATAATGTATATGTGAGGTGACAAGTACTTATGCATTGTTGTTGGGTTAAAGCATGCATGTGAAACTTGTTCCTTTGTGTTTACTGCATTGTTAATTATAATATTCATGTTTAGGTTAGGTTATTACTTCATTGATTATTCGTTTCGTAATTATTGCTTATTTCGTAATTGTTGCGTATTTCTGGAGGTTGAAGTTTGGTACCTTGACATCATATTTGATGTTAAGTACATTCCCCACTTATTTATTTCCCGATTTCATATTATCTTCATTCCATGGTGAGGAAGAGTGTAAAAGCACGAAGGGTGATACTGTGCCATTGTATATCTCATTTATTGATTATTACATAGTGAGAAAGATAGTAAAAACACGAAGAGTGATGCCATGCCATTCATCTAATTTATTCATTATTACATAGTGAGGATGAGAGTAAAAGAACGAAGGGTGATGTCGTGCCGTTTCATTTTACTTATATCATCATTTCATGGTATAGATGGGAGTAAAAACACAAAGGGTGATGCCGTGCCATTTTCATATTATTGATTTATCTGATTTCATTGGTTGATGATTTACTTTGCTATTTCGTGATTTCATACCTGTCGTAGATGTTATATTGCCCCATTTTGCATGTCCCCTCCCAGTCCTACATTATCATTCCTATTATTATTGCAGCTTTATATATTGTACTTATACATGTTTATTTACGTAGGTTTCCTGTCATAGCCTCGTCAGTACCTCGTTGAGGTTAGGCTCGACACTTACGGAGTATATTTGGTCGGTTGTACTCATGCTACAATTATGTACTTCTTGTGCAGATCCTGGTATTAGTTCCGGCAGTGCGTGAGGTGCGTCACCTCGGATCGTTGCAAATAGAGACTTGAGGTAGATCTGTTAGCGTCCGCAGACCTTTAAGTCTCTCTTCTCACTTTCTGTTCATTTCCTCCGAAACAGTTGTATTTATTTCAGACTCTATTTGTAACATTCTAGTTTCTTGTGTACTCATGATTTCAGATCTTTGAGAGTAGATATTATTACGTGATTTATGTTGATGCTGTATCAGATTGAGTTTCTATTTCTCGTTGTATATCATTATTGTGTTTTAATTATTGAAATTGACTATTTAATTATCTCATGTTGGCTTACTAGCAAGTGAATGTCAGGTGCCATCACAATTCTAAGATTGAGATTTCGGACCGTGACAAAGCATTTATCCCAACAAAATTAAGTTGAGGACAACCGAGATACGCCTATGCCAATTAGTGATAAAATATGAACTCCCAATTTTCCTTCTCTTCCCCCCACTCCCCATCCCTACCCTACTGTTTGGCACCACACAATAACGTCTTCCTCCACGTGCTCCATGAAGTCATCAACCAACTCATAGGTGGATGTAAGGCGTTAGTACTAGATTTTCTGAACCAAATACTTTTAGACGTGAAACTTTAATTTAAGTGTAAAAATTTTATATAATAAATTATAATTATAAACTTAAAAATATAATGTGTTTTAGCTTTTATGCTTAAAATATTAAAAATTAAAACCATAAAGTTTAAAAATCTTAAATGTGTTCATCTCTCTCTTGACAACGCTTTCTCCTGTTATTTGCCACCGAATATAAGTACAAAGAAAGAAAACCTTTTAGTAGACGAAGTAATAGGAATAAGTACTATAAAAACTATCTTTGAACCAAGCAATTTGGTTTGTGACTAATAAGGTAGTTGATTTTTCAAAAATCATTCAATTAATGAAAATTGGTTTGTAACCTTTTTTCTCTTGTTCATTCTTTTGTCTTCCTGTTCTTGTTTCTTTTCCGTTTCTATTCATTTTTATTTTTTTTGGCATTTTTTCGTTTCTTGATTGGTAGAATTAAGTTGTAAAGATTGTGCCCTCGTTCAAATTCTCAGTATTAAAAAAAGAGCTATTTTAATAAAATAAATGAATAATCGGGTAAATAATTTGGACCGTACGGATATGAGTAATAAATAATTTGGGCATAAACATTAAATGGTAAATAGTTGAAATTAATGGGTATAAAGTGAGATTTTCTCTTCTTCCTCGCGCCTCACCCCTGCCCTCTTCTCCTTCAATTTCTCATCACAGTACTTCAGGTTACCCCTATTAGGTCTGATGACTCTATAGGAGCAGAGAAATTTGGGTGAAACCCAAGATTAAAGAAAGCTTGGTCTTAATTTTAGTAACTCCAGATCCTTGAATTATTTTCTTGTTTGCTACTTCTTGACTTGCTTGTAATTTGTTCTTACAAAATCATTCTTCCATTTCCCTTATAATATCTTAAAATGGATGTAATTTCAAATCTGAAAAAAAAAATTGAAACTCCATATGAATGAGTTCAAAATGCCAGATCTGATTTTTTTATAGTGTTTTACTATTGAAATTCGTTAGTTGTTGTTCTTTAATGTGTAGGTTGTACCTTTGATGCTGGTTTTTGGAGATTTATTGTACAAAAATTTAAATCTACCATTGAAGAACCTTGAAGCTTGAAACTCATAACTTGCCTGTTTGAGTTTTTAATTGTTTTGATCCGATCCTGCATGGGTTTGTTTGGAATACTGACTGAAGGTTGTAGCTAAAGTTTTATTCAATTTGGCAGAGATTTTGTAGTAGATTTTAGAAATTTGAGTTGAAATATAATTAAACCAGAGAAGAAGACGAATTTGTATTGTATACCCAAATAGTATACAAATATACTATTTTGGTATATAATTCATTCCAACTATATACCCTATAAGTATAGCTATATACTATATTGGTATCATATACTAGTTGAATCATTTTTTGGTTGTATTAGCTACATTTAATTGGTACAATATTTGATTTTCTTTTAATAATAGTAATATCGTACAATATCTTGAAATACTTTATTATATTAATATATGGTACACTATTTTCTTATTTTTCTCTTTATGCATGTGCGTTGTGTAATAGTAGTATAGTCATATAGTTGCCGGGAATTAACCAGTAAAATTGTATATCATGTTGCTATAGTTATATGCCATATTGGTATCATATGATATTTTGACCATTGTTTTGATTGTTTTAGTTGCATTTTAAGTGAATTCTATTATCAAATTATTTATATGAACATAATTTGCAGTGCTGGAATTCTTGTGTGCCTATGGACATAAATTATGTGTATTATATAACAATTTTTATAGTTATAGGCAATTGTTGGAACGACCCCATACAACTATATACCTCTGTTAGTATAAAGAATGAACAAGTTATTTTGCGAATATTTAGCTTGCAATACGAGCATGTAATTTTCTCATACTTTTATTGCGTCCTTTAATGTTTTGGTACAATAGTATGGTCACAGATAGTTATAGCAATATTCTAGAGAAATCATACGCTCTGTTGGTATACATATATACCATATTGGTATCACATGATACTAGAAGTCTTTTTTTTCTACTTATACTTTTATTGCATTTTTTAATATTTTATTATCATTTTTATTTTAACTAGTATATATGGAGATTTGGTTGCTGTAGATTATTTTCTTGCTCTATAACTGGTTGTATTACTGCTAATGGTAGAGTGTGTACTGATATTTGTAGGGAAGGAGATCAAATTTTGCATGGCAATCACGTGTTGATTCTTAGAATCTGATTATGTAATTTATGATGCTCAGCAATAGTCAGTGTGATATTCAGTGAATTAGATCAAGTGACAACTGATATTATTTCAGTTTAATAATTGAATTTAAAAAATGAGAAAAATAAAATAAAAGGTATATTATACTAGTTATATTAAGAAAAAGTGAACAAATATTTACTATATCAGTTATATTTTCTTATTGTATAAAAAAGAATAATAAAAAATAGTGAAAACAATAAAAGAAATTGGATTATGAAGAGAAAAAGAGTATAAAAAAAGAAGTTAAATGAAATTAGAAAAGGAAAAAAGAAAAAAATAAGAAGAAAACGAGAAAAAAAGGAGAAAAGAAATAAAAAGAAAAGAAACATAGAAATAAAAAAGAATTAGAGAAAAAAGAGAATTTTCCCCATAAAAACTACTATGGATAGGAGATGTAGTTAGTTTGATGGGTAGAAAAATAAATGGATAGATAAGGGTAAATAGTTTTGTTTTTGTGGGTTACTGTGTCATTCTCCCGAAGAAGAAGGGTTTTGGGGTTCTATTTTTACTTAACTATTTTGCTGCTATGCGCCTGTTTATTTATTTTCTTGCGATATAACTTTTAGGGTGGTGTTAGCTCGTCTTAAAATAAGAATAATGGGTAAGAGGACCTGCAAAGTTAAAGTGTGTAGCTGAACTTTTCGAACAAGTTTAGGAGGCAACTTATTTTTTCCCCCTAATAATAGACGAGGCAACTTATTACCATTTAAATTTTAAAAGGATTAATTACCATAAAAATTGATTAAGAGAATAAGTTATCACAAAATAAATAATTTCAGAACCTCCCGAACCTTTTACCCTTTTTCAATAATCCTTTCACAATAGTTAGCTCCTTTATCACATGTATCGTGATTCTTTTTCAACTGTCCATACATAAAGCTCACAATTCTCACATTATAAATCACTATCGTTGAGATATTAGGTCGGCCAAGGATTGCAGATTTGACAACCTCTTTTTAATATATGGGAAAAGCACTACTAGATCTTCATGGGCTTTCATCTGTTTTGGGCTTTTGGATTAGGCTTGAATTAGTAAAAATAGCACGAGCTAGCCAGTTTACGGACTGACTATTCAAAAATAGTCAGTATTTGTAAAGTTATTAAAAAATAGTCATTATTTTGCTGCAACACGAAAAGTTCCAGAATAATATACTGGAAATCGGTGCACATGTGTATGAATTTCCAGCGTATTATGCTGGAACTTCAATACGGGAAAAGTTCTAGCATAATATACTGGAGATTGGAGCACCTGTGTATGAACTTCCAGTATATTATGCTGGACCGGTATATTATACTGGAACTCTAGTATATTATGCTGGAAATCTAGTATATTATGCTGGAGTATTTTTCGGATTTTGAATAGTGTTCTCGTTCAAATTTATCTTTACATGAAATGTGACTAAATTCTTATTACGTTTAATATTGTGGTTATTTTTGAATGACCACTTATAAATTTAACTATTTTTGAATTTCTCTGCTTGAATTGAGACGTATCCGTCTTTCATCTATTGGGCCACTTGTTTGGGCTTTATATGTGATAGTGGGTTTATACTGAGGATCAAACTGAAACACCATGTTTCTTTACTCTTGTTGTGGATCAACTAAATATACATGATGAAGCTGCAAATTGCCATCCTACCTTCAAATGAAGTTATGTTATCTGACCAAGTGACACAGAGTCAAGGGCGGAGCTATGTATATAATTCGAGGTGATACGCCACCCACAACACAAAAGTCGCTAAGGTGTCAGTGACAAAGTTTTATCTTTTCCTTTTACTTGGCATCCAGAACCCCCAAATTCTGGATCCGCTTGTGATCGAGTTAAATCACAAGTTGGAATAAAGGAAAATAGTACTCTGCATGTTTACGATCATTAGATAAATATAAGTAAAACGACTGCAAATTTAAATAAGAATGAAACTGAGTGAAAATAAACACGATTCTACATTTAAATGCTGACAATTCAAATATCTAGACTCAGTAACTTGGGAGAATGGCATGATATATACAATAGGCAAATTATGATTTTTCACTAAATCGTAGTTAACTAACTTATAATTTTGACTGATTTTAACTTATAAGCACTTAACTTTTAATTACTTCAAGTGTTTATCTAACTCGTATATAAACTAAAAATACTTAAAAATTAGTTTAACCACATGATAACTTGCCCAAATAACCTCATATAGTTGACTCTAGTTTTTCTTCATATATAATTTGATTGATTGATCAGAGTATCAGTCAGGAATGTACACAGAGATTTGTATTTCAAAATAAGCAAAATAATCCTTTTATAAGAGAAAGTATAAACTTTAATTTCAATCCAAATCTAGAAGTGAATTTATTTTAGTATTATTATTAATTCGATAAAACAAATAAAATAAAGGAACCCATTAACCAATTTGTTAAGTCTATTCCAGCCTGTATACCCACAGCAGCAATGTCTTCACCTGTTTGAAAAAGCAAAACTCCCAACTAATAGTTCTCTTTTTGCATTGTTTGATCTGCCGTCGCCATTTGAGATAAGCTAAAATCTGATCAGAGGAAAGATCCAAAATGAGTGTAATCGACATTCTTACTCGCGTAGATTCAATTTGCAAGAAATACGACAGGTACGATATCGATAAGCAGAAAGACTCCAACATTTCCGGCGATGATGCCTTCGCTCGCCTTTACGCCGCCGTCGATGCCGACATTGAAGCTGCTCTTCAGGTCATTTCACTTTTTCACTGCTCTTCAATTTTTTCAACAAAAGCAAAAAACAGATCGGGTTTTGTTAGAATTATTTGAAAAATTGAAAGCAATTTGTGGTTACAGAAAGCAGAGACAGCTTCGAAGGAGAAAAATAGAGCGTCTGCGGTGGCGATCAATGCGGAGATTCGAAGAACTAAAGCTAGATTAGTAGAGGAGGTTCCCAAATTGCAGAGATTGGCTATGAAGAAGGTGCATTTTCACTTGAATTTCAGTTGGTTTTATGATCTCAGTAGTTAGCACATTGTCCAGTCTGTTCTCCTTCATAATTTGGTCAACTCTGCCTTTTGAGAATCAGATTTTAACTTGACTTACTGATGTGCTTTTTTTGATGTATCAAATTAGAGATTTTCTTTTGGTATTTGTTTATTTGGGCTAAGATTTGCTTTTCAGATGTTAAGTATGTTCTGATACAATGCAAAAGAAGTGGAGCCATGATTTTAACTTGATGGATTTAACTTTTAAATTTCTTAGCACTGAACTCACTATACTTTTGTAATTATGAGTTCAGAATCTAATAGTTGTTGAAATTTTATTGTTTTTTACACACACACACACATAAAACTATGTTCCTTGTCAAAAGTATTGGCTTCAAATAAGGCTGCATCCGTCACTGCATTGTAGAGCTAGGACTATGATAGATGAAGGATATATGAAAAAGAAAAACATTACTGAGGTTTGTCTGGTTTAGGTTTTACTTGCTGATTTTTCTCTGAGGCAGTGTCTCCTTTGGATTTATTGGACTCAATTGTTATTAGGATTGATTATAAATTAGTAGCTCAAGAGGTGGAAGATGCATAAGCGAGCAGATATTAGTAGAAAATGTCATTTGAACGCCAAATTGTATGGGTTTATGTTTGGGTGCTGGATGGTTGTGGGTTCTGAGACTTTCATATGATAGCATTCCCTCCGTTTATAAGTTCTCATACTGATAATTCTTATCGGCCTATATTATTTTGTTGGGTAAGGGCTCTCAGTTGTCTTGTTAGAGCTCATATCTTTGAGGGAATTCTGATGATGGTTTCAACTTGCATCTCCCTCAAGCATGTAACCAATGTACCTATGAAATTACAGAAAAAGTTCATTTTCGAAGTAGAGCTCAAGAAGAGATTGTATAGTTCAGAATTTGGTGGGTTTGAATGAAACTTTAAAACATTTATTTTAGGCTTTTAGCTCATGAAGAGGGGTTTATGAGTATATTTTGCTATCAGAGGAGGGTTATGAATGCTGATTTGAAAATAAGATCTTGTAAATCATAATTAACCCTAAGAACTTCATATGTTATTCAATTAGTTTGACCTTGTGTTGGGATTTTGTGGTCATTTATCATGTGTTGCTTATTTTACATTTAGCTCCTTGAAGGGTTGTTACTTATTATTAAATATTGTATATTTTCTGTTCTAATCCTGATGAAATTTCACTTGAATTGTAAATTAGTTTATCTGCAACTTTTTCACAGTAGCGACACTCGAAAGATGAACTCTGTTTTACTCTTTAGGTTTTCTTTCACTTCAAATTGAGGTATTCTGCACTACCTTGTCATCTTTAGTTAGTGTATAGTATTCTTTTTCCTTTCTGATGTTTATATGACAATACTTATCGATATCAAACAACACCATCATGTATGGAAGGTTAATGTTAAGGACAGTGGACGCGCAGTTCCTCTGTAAGATTTAGATATGTAATCCATTTGTGTGTTTTAGTTGAATCACCTATTATGTGTCGCTGGATATGTTAATGGATATTTTGCTTGCGAAAGAAAGCATATTTGTATTAACATAATAATTTCGTAATATCGGAGATATCTGTAAGATAGATCTGGAAGAGGGACACAAAGTACGATAGGTCTAGAGTTACTTGTATAATTTAGGTGTAGATGCCAAATTTGTGAATGAACCAACTTCCCCTGTGTTGTGTATTCATCTATGTTACATGGATCCTCCATCTGTCTCATCATACCCATGTCGAAAGGGTGTGGATGCATGTGTCTTTGTTTGTGCACTTTCTTCAAAGTACAATAGAATTTTGCATGTGCCCATCACTAACACAAACCTTGCTTATCGGATATGTGACCATTACTGAGTGAATGTAACATAGGTACTTGTGTCCATAAAAGTGGGTGAAATGTCCACATCTTATTTGTGGCCATACTTTATTTTGTGTTGTTTCCCTCATCTTATTTGAGTAACATGGTTGGCAGCACTCTCTCCAGATTCTTGTTTTCTCATCATTGGCAATTTTCTTTTCAATTCTATTCTGTGAGTGTCGTTGTTGCTAATACATGGGAAAAGAGGTTTGAGCGACCATTGAATGATTTAAAATGTGTTTGTCTTTTTGAAAAAGAATGGGCAGATACTTTTCTGGAAGAGAAATTTTGGGCATTAACAATCTTAATTGCATTTTTATGAGAAATACTAATTTTCCTAATAATTTGGATTTGTTATACATTGAACTCAGCATAATGTTGGAGACACATCCTAACATACTAAACTTAAAGAGATTAGAGAAGTTTGAGAAAAATATAAATTAGTAAAAACAGAACAATGTTGCAAGTTAAGATCTTCACACTGCTGGGTGCGAGAGAGGTGGTAACAATGAAATTTTATCTTTATTATGGAAGTACTGTTTCACATGATGATATTATTTTGTGCAATCTGCATTTTCTTAGCAAAAAAATCTCAAGTTAATGTCTTTGGCTTCAAAGACTGAAACCAATTTGGACCTTAGCTAGGGAGAAAGAAAAACTCAAACCATTTGAACAGCATTTTCAGACTTCAGTGTGTTGAAAAGATTTCTTTTTTGTTATTCTCTAAGAGGTTGCTGCTAGGATTTCTCTGAATATTGACAAAAATGACGTGGAATACAATTACAAGAAGAAAGGTTTATATATTCATTCAGTAAACATAAACAAGTGCATGTTTAACCACGTTTTAGCTAGTTTAATTGGCATTTGCCGGTTATTAGTAATTTATCAATCAATTAGGAGATCAACAATTCTGATATCTCTCAGTGTAATGGCTAAGTTAAAGACTAGAGATATTATTTTTATTTGGTTTAGTTTTTTTTTTGATAATGTTAAGTCCTAGATTGGTTGAGAGAATGAGTTGTGGTAACCTTATGTGATCTTGGGCAGTCCTCCTCTCATGATCTAGCTTTTGGGGTTTAGTTAGACCCGAGGTCCATGTCTTCACGTAGTATTAAAGCCAGATTCATCGATCCTTGATGTTGTGTTTCTCACTGTTGAGCCCTCGTGTTATGTTATCCACGCTCCGGTTGTCCCTAGCCTTGGGTGTGTAGGGGATGTTTAGTCCCACATTGGTTGAGGGAATGAGTGTGGTCCTTATACGGTTTTGGGGCAATCCTCCTCTCAATGAGCTAGCTTTTAGATTGAGCTAGGCCCAAGGTCCATTTTTTACTATAAGTAAATAGAGCTTATTCAGAAGATTAGAGGAGCATACAAGATGATACAGCAGTCATAATGCACTACTGTAACAGCTGGGGGAGGGGTCTATGAAGAATCATATGCAGTTTGAGCCATACTTGTCTCTATTGTCAAGTAGTCAGTACTTTCATGGATTATGCTGTTCTACAGTTCCTTTCTGGAAGCTGTCATGTCGTTAAATATGATTTCTTGTACATCTTTTGTTATGTGCCTGGGTTGTAGTGATCAAGGGTGGAGCCCAGGGGGTAAGCTGAGGTCAGAGTTGTTATAGAGTTAATGGATTTAAATTCTGGGTTTTTTCGAATTACTTTTTTTTCCTTATTAGATGCTTTTATAGCTCTTCCTCAGGCACGAATTCCTTAGGTGGATATAAACTGATTCATCTCCTTTACTTTTTCTTCCACTTCTTTCATGCCCTGTCAATTCTAAGGTCAGTATGCATTAACATAGGTCTGCTTACAAAAATCATTCACATCTTGCTAGTAAAGAGCACGAGGCCCTAAATTTTGTAATTAGTTAAAATAAAGAACAAGCACTTGATTGGAAGAGGATCCACATAGCTATGCTGGGGAGGGTGTGCTAGTTTGTAGATCTCAATTTTTGTATTAGCCTGTGTCGTGCAATTAAGTACGAGCAGGTAATTGAGCTCACTAGTGATGATAGTAATTGACCTCTGCCGTCTTTCATTCTGTAGTTGCAGCATGCTTTATCTGTTTAGTAGAATAGATAGATATAGAATTTCAACGTTACTTAAGAGCTTTGTTTGTGCAGCTGGTGCTTGTCACTGCCTCTCTTACCCTCCTTTCTCCGCTATTATGCAATTACAGATTCTTAAGACTGTTTTATTTGTGCTGTTGTCCAATCAGTATTTTCCCTTTCATCACCAGAAACAACCTAATTCCATTGGGTTTGTTTTCTCAACAAACAATACTTTCTCTTGCAGGTTAAGGGGCTTTCAAGTGAAGAATTTGCTGCACGTAATGATTTGGTCCTTGCACTGCCTGATAGGATAAGTGCAATTCCAGATGGTGCAGCAGCTGCACCCAAACAATCAGGAGGGTGGGGAAGTTCAGGTCCTCGTGCAGAAATTAAATTTGATTCAGGTGATCATAAAGTTGCATCCCTCCCAAATTTTTCCACTGCAGGCTATTGAACTATCAGCTTCAATATTATACAACTCCTTCATAGTGACGATATATTGTTTTATCATATCTTTTTGTATTTTGATTGGATCAGATGGACGTTTTGATGATGAGTACTTCCAACAAACTGAAGAATCAAGTCAATTCCGACAAGAGTATGAAATGCGCAAAATGAAACAGGCATGTGATTTTTGAGAATGCTTTCGAGGTTTTTGCATTTTGTTACGTGTTACTGCTCGCTTGCTGGTTCCTGAATATCGATGAATGGTTTTTTTTCAACTTCTCTCAGGACCAAGGTTTGGAGGTCATATCAGAAGGGTTGGATACTTTGAAAAACATGGCCAGTGATATGAATGAGGTCTGCCTTCTTTTGTGGTCTATTTTGCTCCTTCTATATAAATGATACTAATGATGCTCCAATTCATGCAGGAGTTGGATAGGCAAGTCCCTCTGATGGATGAGATTGACACTAAGGTTGGGAAATCTTACTGTAATTCTTTGGTCAATAAATGACAAGAGCTCAGAACTTGTGCTCATTTGCTTTGATTTGTGGACAGATCGACAAGGCTTCATCTGACCTTAAGAATACGAATGTTAGGCTTAAGGACACGGTTAACCAGGTAAACTGAGCTGCCACTTTATTACGTCATTCTCTTTAAGTTCAGGCAGTCTAGTACTCCTATCATTTGATGTACCAGATCTGACGATTTTCTTTGTTCGTGTTCCAGCTGAGATCTAGTCGAAACTTCTGCATTGACATTGTTTTACTGATCATAATTCTGGGAATTGCAGCCTATTTGTATAAGTAAGTTCTCATTCTAACAACCTCCTAGAACCCAGTGGTTTAACACACCCTGGTTATTTTCGAGGATATTCAATAATTATATCTATGAATAGCACTATGAACATTCATGAGGCTATAGGTCAAGGAACTAATGCATTATAATTTTGAGGGTTGCAAGCCACAAATTTTAGTTGGTATTTGATACTTTGAACTCTTAAGAATCGATCTGATTGCTTACTTATGACTGATATTCTATTGCAGTGTATTGAAGAAGTAAGTTCTCGTCCGCGGGCATTCCCACTTTCTTAAATTGGAGGATTTGGTTGTAGATTTCATTTGTGTGCTTGTGTATACACCCCGGATAATTTGCTTCTTTTCTTCCGACTTCTATTGTCGAGGCATCAGACGTGTGGATAATATCTATTCATTTTTTTCTGGCATTGGTTGAGAAAGACCTTACTATTCTGTCTCCGAAACCCTGTACAACCCCCCCTTCCCCCTCCCCAAGGACTAGTTTTTATCTTTCTACTATTGTATTAACCTCTCCTTTCAAAAACAAGGATCAGAGATTTTCCAGTTGTATTTGTGGTAGCTTTTCATTGTATTAACCTCTCCTTTCTACTATTATGAACTTTTATCGTTGCGTTAGTTTGTATTTCTTTCTTAAAACAATCTCAAATTCATCTTTAGGTGTTAAGTATTATGCGAGCTCCTTATAGAGGAAATTGAAAAAAATTGAAAAGAAGAAAAACTTAAGGCACTAATGCGAATAATAAATTGGTACAAGATGTAGGATGTCCCACTAGTGGGGTTTGAAGAGGATAGTGTGTGTGCATGCTACCCCTACCTTGTGAAAATAGAGAGGTTGTTTTGAGAGACCCTCGGCTCAAGGAAGGCATAAGCACATCAGTTTTGAAAAAGAAATGCAGTAGCCTTAGAAAAAGTAGTAACAACAAGATAATAAGGTAATTGAAACAAAAGAAACAATACGTAGTAATAGAAATCTAAGAATAAGAAAATACGAGAATAATACAAATATTACTAGGAATGAAAAAAATACACGCAATAACCTACTAACCATTTATCTAATCTTCGTTCTCCACACCCTCTTACCAAGACTAATAGATAGAAAAGGAAGTATGATGTTTGTGAAATGTGTTTATGAAGTCACTGAACATGTTGCATCTAGTTAATCGATCTGCCAAGCTGATCCACTTGCTTCTGTTCAACTAAGCACAATGCAAAGCTTAGCTCTACATCAAATAGACTTATCTACTTTCTTTGTTGATTAAGATTTGTTATAGAGCTTCATATTCAAGTCGAAGAGAGTTTGTTCTTAGAATTAATGGTGCGCAGATGTACGATGGAATTGGATGCATGTAAATCACAACAAGCCAATAGAAATAAATATGCACGTTTCTCATGACCTAAGGTGTGGAATTATCTTAAATTTTGTGAACTTGAAAGCGTTCTGAGTTTAGGTACATAATTGGAGTTGAGGAGTCTCTCAGCAAGGTCATAACATCTGAGGGTGTGACCTAGCGGTCAATAAGATGGGCAAAACATGTGATGATATAGACGTAAAGAGAAAATTAATGTAGTTTTATGATTATCTCGTTGAGGTTAACCTATGGAAAAGAGATAATCAACGTCATTAGTGATTATGTTCCACAAAGAGGATTAAACATGAAAAATAAAACTAAATTTTGGGAGATATGGATATATTGATCCAAGGGATCCAAATGACCAGCCGAAGATTAATTATTCGGGGTGGAGAAATCTGATTGACCATTGAGATTATCGACACGGAAGAAGAGAATATTATCTCAAAGATTTCATTAGCCTATGATTTAGTTCGACTTTCCCAATTTGTGCCATTCACTTTCCCTTTTTGTCCTTTAAAAATACACCTTTCTAAAAATAATTTAACTTTAAATTTTTCATATTACCTTTAATTCATATATATATATATATACTAGTATCTATGAATGTGCGTTGCACGTTAATAATGACACGAAATGATTTAAATATTTATTTGAAGGAGCAATAAAATTTAATTAATGAGAGAAATTTTACGTACAATAGAACAACAATCATCTAAATGCCGAAAAATATTATTACTTAGCATAATACATGAATATAAAATAAAAGGATATCATCAAAGCTTACACAAACGATCAATTTTGTCAAGTTAGTTAGATAATTATATATTATAGTTTAAATGTATTTAATGTGATGGTATCTTAACGAACACTTCTTTGTGCACAATATTTTTTTGTATATGTTTCCTCCTAATGCATTGGTTGCTCTGCCTTAATCAGAACTCTTGTTGTCGATCTTGATATCCCTCTTGAAAGTTCAACATAAAGTTGTTCGTGCAAGAAAACATATTGCGGTAAATATAGTCCAATATTTAGGATGTTTGTCCTTATGCTTTATTTATTAGTGCAAAACATACTAAAAATTATTTTCACACAAATTTAAAAGGATATTCCTTAGTTTCGGAAGACAAAAATTGAATTTAGGGATAAAAATATACTTAGAAGCATATTAACCAGTATCATAATTTTTTCATCTATGACGTTATTGTCAAAACTTCTATCTACCATATGTGTAACGACCCGACCGGTTGTTTTGAGCTCTAGCACGTCGTTCGACAGTTCGAGGCCATGAGCAGCTTCACTTTAGGTATCATGACTTGTACGCGTGGTCGGAATTGAAGTTTGGGAAGTTCGGAGTTGATTTGGAAAGAGAATTCTTATTTCGGAAGCTTTAGGTTTAAAGAATTGACTAAGGTTGGATTTTTGAGTAAACGACCTCAGATTCAGTATTTGAAGTTCCATCAGGTTCACATGATGATTTCGGACTTGGGTGTATGTTCGGATCGGGTTTTGGATGACCCGGGAGCGTTTCAGCGTCTATTGTGGAAGTTTGCACTTTGGAAGAAACTCGTAAATTTGGGTTTGCATTTCAATATTTTCAATGTCCGCTTGGTATTCTTGGGAATAGCTCCGTATGGTGATTCTGGTATTGGGAGCGCGATCGGAAGTGGATTTGGAGGTCCGTAGGTCATTTTGGAGTCATTTGGCTAAAGTTAGAAATTCAAAGGTTTTTGAGTAGTTTGACCGGGAGTGAACTTTTTGATATCGGGGTCGAATTTCGATTCCGGAAGATGGAGTAGGTCCGTAATGTTGAATATGAATTGTGTGCAAAATTTGAGGTCAATCGGACGTGATTTGGTAGGTTTCGACATTGAATATAGAAGTTTGAAATTTCTAAAGTTCATTAAGCTTGAATTTGAGTGCGATCCGTGACTTTAGTGTTGTTTGATGTGATTTCAAGGCTCGACTAAGTTCGTAATGTGTATTGAAGACTGGTTGGTGTAATTGGTTGAGGTCCCGAGGGCCTCGGGATGGATTCCGGGTGGTTAACAGGTTGCAATTTAAAGTTGAGGAAGAACTGAAGCAGCTGAACGTTTGGTGTAGCCGCACCTGCATGAAGAGGGCCGCAGATGCGAGCCCGCAGGTGTGGGAAAAGACTCGCAGATGCATATTTTGCTGGGGGAGGCGTGGACCGCAGATGCGGTCGAGCTCCGCAGAAGCGGGACCGCACCTGCGCGTGTGGAGCCGAAGAAGCGGATGGGCGTCGCAGATGCGGAATTGAGGAATCTGGTGAAAGGCCGCAAAAACGGTAGCTGGGATGCACCTGCGGAACCGCAGAAACAGTCAAGTGACCGCAGGTGCGAGAATCGGGGCTGAGCAGCGTCCTTTTAAAATCGGGGTTTTGGCTCATTTTCACTTCATTTCTTTCATGGGAGCCGATTTTGGAGCAACTTTGGAGTGCCATTTTCATCATCAAGCATGAGGTAAGTGGTTTTTACTAGTTTTGAGTAAATACAAGGTTCATATATGGATTTAGACAAGGAAATTAGTAGAAAGTTGAGATTTCGAAGTAAAACCTAGAAAATTAGAATTTTTGGATTTTGACCACGAAATTGGACATGAAATTGAGAGTAAATTATATATTCGAGTTCGTGAGGTTATGAGTAAAGTTTATCTTCAAAATTTTTTAGAATTCGGTCACGTGGGCCCGAGGGTGATTTTATCGACTTTTTGATCGGGGTTAGAAATTGTTATAAATTGGATTATAATGAGTAATTGAGTATATATTAATGGGTTTGCAAATTATTGGCTAGTTTTGGATCATTGTGCATCGGTTTGAGTCGTCGGAAGGGCTTGGAAGCCGGTTATGGAACTTGGGAGTGATGTAAGTCTTCTTTCTAACCTTGTAAGAGGGAATTATCTCCATAGGCAAAAATAATTCATTATGTGTTTCAAATTGTGGGGGCTACGTACGCACGAGGTGACGAGCCCGTGCGTAGCTACTATTATGCTTAAGTCCGGGTAGTCTAGGTCCCAAAAGCATGCTTACTTGCCGCACTTGTAACTTTACTGTCAATTTAAATTGCTTAAATCATATCGAACTTGGCAAATGAATTTCTAAAAAGGGGAAACATCATTTCTTGACCGTTAAAGAGAAGTTGACATTCTTTGGGTAATTGCTTTCCTGATAAATTTTTGATTGACTGTTTGATGTGTTTATTTATATTTGACCGCGTTGCATGTATGATTCGCGAGCGGGGTAATAGACGCATCTATGGTTCGCGCCATTCGCCCCTCTAGCAGTGCACAGTTTAAATATTGTTGGACCGGCCGTACGACCTCGGCATGATTTGCGCATGCTTGTATTGCTTGCCTTGACATTTATAAATGATGATAATGCCCTTTTGGCATGAGATAAATTGATAAATGATGAAATACTAATTTTGGAAATCTCTTATTATTAAAAGACTTGTTTACCTGCTTCATGCTTATTGAGTTTGAAATCACTTTATAAAAATTCATGCTTCTACACATTTTGATATTTATTTATTGGACCACTAGTAAGTGTCAAAGTCAACCTCTCGTCACTACTTCTTCGAGGTTAGACGGGATACTTACTGAGTACGCGTCATTTTCGTACTCATACTACACTTGCTGTGCATTTTTGTTGCACATGCACACATATGTCCAGTGGTCTCGTTGGGCGCAGCGGCATGGTTGATACAGAGACTTAGGTGAGCTGCATCTCTCGAGACGACCCACATCCAGTAGAGTCTCCTTCAGAGTATTGTATTTTATTTTTCGTCCAATCTGTATTCCGGATGGTTATTGTATTACACTTTATTCCCTATAAATTGCTCATGCACTTGTGACACCGGGTTCTGGGATGACTATGAGATTATTCACTATTTGAGTTTGTTAAAGACATGATTATTTATTCAGTGAACTTCATTATTTATTGTTGAAATGTAAGGAAAAGAAATGATTTTAAAAATACTAAAATGAGAATTTAATTAACTTCTTGGTGTTGGCTTGCCTGACAGCGGTGTCCGACGCCATCACGACCCTTAATGGATTTTGGGTCGTGACAGTATGTGTGCTATTACATAAGCTATTCAGCGTATCTAAGTTTTTCAGTAGCATGACATGCATATTTCTTCTTCAAAATTAACCTTTATACAATGGAAGATCAATTTTAACTTAGTCTATTATATATACCGTGATACTAACATACGTAAAAAATAAGAAACTTGACAACAAACATGTATGGTAGAAGACCATTTGTATTAAAGTATTTAATGTTTCTTTTTTGTAGTAATTATTGGTATCTTTTTCTGCTGAGTCAAAAAAATATTTTATTTTTACTATAAAATTTTGCAATCAACCTTTTATTTAGTTGATCAACATATTCATTTCTGCTAGCTAAGATATCTTTTTTAATTCTATCATGCGATTTGCACAAAATCTAATGATAGAAATATTTCTCTTATTAAATGGACTACTATTACCATTGGGATTGGTAATCAAGTGTTCAGGAAGATCCAAATCATATTTTATTGGATGCTCTTCTTCGTTATCAGCACGAAGCAAGAGGACACTGAATACTGGATCTGTTCTTACTTTATATTTCTTGTCAGTTGAATCTTTTTCGTTTGAGGCCAGAAGTATAACTTTGGCAAGCTAGCTTTTAAAGTCTCGGCTTTTGTCGATTTTGGAACTATTGGTACTACTTGACAGAAATCACCTCCCAAACTATTAATTTTTCACCAAACGGTTCATTAATATTTAATATATCTTTAAAACTCCAGAAAATTATTTTGATCGTTTGACACTTAGCCATAAGTGCTTCATCCCATATTATCAATTTTTTTTCCTTATAAATTTAGCACAATCGCTCGGCTCTGATATATTTGTGATGATTATTTAAATTGTTTGAAGAGGTATATCAAATCTAAAGTGGGTGGCTTCACAATAAAATCGTTGTTGGTACGCCACTTGCTATTATTGCTAACAGTGTCACGCCTCTTGATATGATGTTTTCAAGTAATTCATGACATTGAAATATTATCTCGATTCCACTAGAGGCATCTACAAAGAATAATCCCGTTATACCAGAATCGACTCTTTATAATAGTCTTGAAAGCTTGTTCTTGTTTAGGATTTAGCTTTGGTTGTACTTCCTTAGACACTTGTATAGCATTTTGATTTTTAATAATGTACTAACCTTTTTACTTTGTGTTCTAACGCTCTTTTTATAAAAATAAATTTATATACCCTAAGATTTTTTTTAACTTGAATAAGAATTTTACTCATATGATGAATTTAAGAAATAATTGAATATGATTCTTTTGCTAAATAATTAATTAAAAGATTCAATTATGTGGTTTTAACATAAAAAAAATTTACTCTATGTTGATTCGGACCTTAATATTAGTTCATCTCTTTTTTTTAATATTTAATCTTAATTATAATTTTATCCACCAAATATTTCATTTTCAAAGAGTAAAAGGTTAGTATGGCATTTCACTTTTAAATCTTTATGTTTGCAGAATTATTAGTGATATTGACTCTTACCAACTTTTTTTGCTCTTTATCACACATTTATATTATTAAATATTTAATAATTGGGTATTTTTTAACATTATACAAAAAATTGAATAAAAAAAAAAAATATTTGAGTAGAAAAATAGTTCAAATATAAAATAAATTATATTACCGTGAAGGTATTTTTTTCTCAATTTCAACTCTTTATACATTCTATTTAATATTACTTTTATTTTTTCTTCGTATTGGACATTATGTAATGGTAATATATTGCCAATACGGAGGATTCTTATGAAATTGATTTTATTAAACCTTCCAACATATTTTTAATGAGAATTTAATAGATAAAATTTTATTAATTTAAAATCTTAAATATTAAAGATAAGCATATAAGGTATTACAGTTCAAAAAATATGTTATTGAAGTTATGTTCTTTCTCTATGAGTTCTTCTGTTTCTTATTTTAGGACTACTTTGATATATTAATATTGTATTTATAATTTTATAATAATATAGGCTCTCATTTTTTCTAAATGGATTTGGAAAATATAATACATTAATCATGTAAGATTCCTAATGTGTAGTATTATATCCTAAAACTAATAGGATTATAAGGCTAATATCTAGAATTAGGGTTATATACTTTTATTATGAGTTATTATGCTTAATATTATACGGTTATTTTTGTAAACCGACATTGTATTCATGCTTTTATAATAATATAGATATACACAAAAACAACCTTATAATATTACGCATAATAGCTCACAATAACTAGAATTCTAGACACATGTAATCTTATTAGTTTTAAGACATAATAATACGAGTTAGGAATCCTACATGATTACCTTTAGGAATACTATTAGTATAATTAATTTTGAGCATAGACATATAATACTACATGTTAGCATGTAAACCTAATACCTTTACAAACGCGTTAGATTTCCTATTACTATAATTACTTTCGGGATAGAGACATATTTTTAGTCATGTAATCCTAAAACTTTTAGGATATACTTTATAAAAATTTCTATTACTAACTTAATTTGAATACGTATTATAATATGCTATTACTAATTTAATTTGAGAATGTATTATATTGTCCAAATTCATTTAGAAAAAGGAGAGCATATATTATTATAAAAACACGAATACAATATTGATAGACCAAAATAGTCCTAAAATATTAAATAGAAAAACTCATAGGAAAGAACATAACTAAAATAACATATTTTTTTGGAATATAAGACCTTCTATGTAAATTTTTTAATATTTTAAAATTAATAAATTTTGTCTATTAAATTCTTATTAAAAATATGTAAGAAGGTTTAATAAAATCAATTTCATAAGAATCCTCCATATTGACAGTACATTACCACTCCATAATATCCAATACTAAGAGAAACTAAAAGTAATATTAAATGGATTGCATAAAGCATTGAAATTGAGAAAAAATATCCCCATAATATATTTTTATATTAATATTTGAACTATTTTCCTACTCAAATAATATATTGTTAATCAATTTTTCGTGTAATATTGAAAAATATACCCAATTATTAAACAACTAAGAAAATATTTTACAATATAAATGTGTGAGAATAGAAAAAAAAATGATTGGTAAGAGTCAATACCACTAATGATTCTACAAACATAAAGATCTAAAGTGCAATGTCAGATCGATCTTTTTACTCTTTGAAAGAAAATTTATGGTGGATAAAATTATAATTAAGATTAAATCTTCAAAATAAAGGATGAACTAATATTAAAAATCTGAATCAACATAAAATAAATTATTTTTTTTAAGACCAAATAATTAAATATTTTAATTAATTATTTAGCAAGAGAATCCAATTTAATTATTTTTAAAATTTATCATATGAGTTAAGTTAATTTTTAAGTTACGAAAAATCTTAGGGTACATAAATTTATTCCATAAAAGAGCGTTAGAGATTGAAAAAATTCAGAAGACAAAGTAAAAAAATGTTATTATAGTATTAAGAATCAAACAACCATATACGTGTGTCATGACCCAAAATCCACGAAGGGTCGTGATGGCGCCGGACACCACCGTCAGGCAAGCCAACACCATATAACTAGTAAATTCTCGTTTTAATATTTTTGAAATCATTTTCTTTAAATATTAAACAATAAATAATAAATTTCACTGAATAAATAATGATGTCTTTACAAAATTTATCTACTAAATAATCCCGAAATCATCCGAGAACTCGGTGTCACAAGTGCATGACCATATTCTAGGAAAAATAAGATGTAATACAATAACTATCCGGAATACAAATTGAACAGAAAGGAAATTTACAATACAATACTCTGAAGGAAATTCTGCTGGCTGCGGGTCGTCTCAAGAGGTGCAGCTCACCTAAGTCTTCGTATCAACCATGCCGCTGCGCCCAACTAGGCCACTAGACATACATGTGCTTGTGCAACAAAAATGCACAGTAAGTGTAGTATGAGTACAAAAACAACGTGTACCCAGTAAGTATCCCGTCTAACCTCGAAGAAATAGTAACAAGAGGTCGTCTTCGACACTTACTAGTGGTCCAATGGTAATATATTAATAATGTGAAAAAAATCATGGATTTTATAAGGAAAATGTAAACTAATCAATCCTGAAGCAGGTGAACAATTCCTTTAATAATAAGAGGTTTCCAAAATTAGCATTTCATCATTTATCAATTTATCTCAGGCCAGGGAGGCAATATTATTATTTAGAAATTTCAAGGCAAGCAATACAAGCACACGCAATTCATGTCGAGGTCGTACGGCCTGATCCAAAAAATATTTAAACTATGCACTGTCAGAGGGTCGAATGACGCGGACCATAGATGCATCTATTTAATCTGCCGAGGCGAGCGACCCGCTCCCATGAGAGTAGTGGAAATAGTCACCCCACTCGCGAAATATATTTGCGACACGGTTACATATAAATATAACATAGCTTTCCTCAATTCTTTTCAAAATAATTATTTACTTGAAACCTTTGAAATTCTTAAAATCTTGAATTTAGTTCTTATCCGATACAAACAACATATATAATCAGTTAACGGTGTCCACAAAGCATGTTATAAGCCTAAGACTACCCGGACATAACAGGAATAGTAGCTACATACGGACTCTCGTCACTTCGTGCGTACGTAGACCCCACAAATAATCACATATTAATTTAGTTCACCTATGAGGTTAATTTCCTCTTACAAGGTTAGAAAAGAGATTTACCTCGCTCCGAAGTTCCATAACCAACATTCCACGCCCTTCCGATGACTCAAATCAATGCACAACGCTCCAAAACTAGCCAATAATTATGCAAACCCATTAATATATACTCAATCACTCATTATAATCCAATTTACAACAATTCCTAACCCCGATCGAAAAGTTGATAAAATCACCCTCGACCCCACATGCCCGAATTTCGAAATTTTTTGAAGATAAACTTTACCCATAACCTGACGAACTCAAATATATAATTTACTCTCAATTTCATGTCCAATTTCGTGGTCAAAATCCAAAAATTCTAATTTTCTAGGTTTTACTTCAAAATCCCAACTTTCTACAAATTTGCTTGTCTAAATCCATATATGAACCTTGTATTTAATTAAAACTAGTAAAAACTACTTACCTCATGCTTGGTGATGAAAATGACACTCCAAAGTTGATCCAAAAAACGGCTCCCATGAAAGAAATGAAGTGGAATGAGCCAAAATCCCGATTTTAAAGGATACTGCCCAGCCCCGATTTTCGCACCTGCGGTCACTTGACCGCTTCTGTGGCTCCGCAGGTGCGGCCCAACCACCGCTTCTGCGGTCTTCCACCAAACCCCTCAACTCCGCATCTGCGGCCCCCATTTGCTTCCGCGCCTCCGCTTCTGCGGCTCCCCGCGCGCAAGTGCGGTCCTGCTTCTGTGGATCTCAACCGCATCTGCGACCACGCCTTCCCTAGAAAAATCCTCTTCTGCGATCCATTCCCGCTCCTGCGCGCTCGCACCTGTGGCCCTCTTCACGCAGGTGCGACCACACCAGATGCTCAACTGTTGCAACGCTTCCTCAAATTCCATTTTTGACTCGTTAACCACCCGAGGCCTGGGACCTCGTCCATCACATCAACTAGTTCCAAAACATAATACGGACCTGCTCGAGGCCTCAAATCACATCAAACAATGCGAATACCAAGAATCGCACTCCCATTCAAGCTTGATGAACTTTAGAACTTCAAACTTCTTCATTCGATGCCGAAACCTATCAAATCACGTTCGATTGAGCTCAAATTTTGCACACAAGTCATATTTGACATTACGGACCTACTCCAACTTTCGGAATCGGAATCTGACCCCGATATCAAAAGTCTACCTCCGGTCAAACTTCTCAAAAACCTTCAAATTCCTAACTTTAGCCAAATGACTCCAAAATGACCTACGGACCTCCAAATCCACTTCCGATCGCCCTCCCGATACCAGAATCACCATACGGAGTTGTTCCCAAACTCAAAATCCCAAACGGGCATCGATAATATTGAAATGCACCTCAACCCAAATTTACGAGTTCCTTCCAAAATGCCAATTTCCACCGTAGAGGCCGAAATGCTCCTGGGTCATCCTCAACCCGATCCGAACATACTCCCAAGTGCGAAATCATAATGCAAACCTGCCGGAACATTCAAATCCTGAATCCGAGGTCGTTTACTCAAAAATCCAACTTTAGTCAATTCTTCCAACTTAAAGCTTCCGAATAAGAATTCTCTTTCCAAATCAACTTCGAAATTCCCAAACTTCAATTCCGACCACGCGTACAAGTCATGATACCTAAAGTGAAGCTGCTCATAGCCTCGAACTGCCGAACGACGTGCTAGAGCTCAAAATGACCGGTCGGGTCGTTACATTCTCTCCCACTTAAACATACGTTCATCCTCGAACGTGCTGAGAACTGTGCTGGAGTTGTCTGAAATCACTAATTAACACCTCATGAACCTACCCGTGCTATCACCACCCAATCGAGCACATTAGCTCGAGCAAATCTGAAGATATTCTCCTTTATTCAAGCAAATAAGCTTAGAGACCAATTCCAACTTCCGATCGCGCTCCCAATACCAAAATCACCATACAAAGCTGTTCACAGACTCAAAATCCCAAACGGACATCGATAATATTGAAATGCACCTCAACCCAAATTTACGATTTCCTTCCAAAATTCCAACTTCCACCATAGACGCCGAAACGCTCCCGGGTCATCCAAAATCTGATCCGAACATATGCCCAAGTACGAAATCATCATGCAAACCTGCCGGAACATTCAAATCCCGAATCCGAGGTAGTTTACTCAAAAATCCAACCTTAGTCAATTCTTCCAACTTAAAGCTTCCGAAATAAGAATTCTCTTTCCAAATCAATTCCGAACTTTCCAAACTTCAATTCTGACCACGCGTACAAGTCATGATACCTAAAGTGAAGCTGCTCATGGCCTCGAACTGCCGAACGACGTGCTAAAGCTCAAAACAATCGGTCGGGTCGTTATATTCTCTCCCACTTTAACATACGTTCGTCCTCGAACATGTTGTGAACTGCGCTGGAGTTTTCTGAAATCACTAATTAACACCTCATGCACCTACCCGTGCTATCACCACCCAGTTGAGCACATTAGCTCGAGCAAATCTGAAGATATTCTCCCTTATTCAAGAAAATAAGCTTAGAGACCAATTCCAACTTCCGATCGCGCTCCCAATACCAGAGTCACCATACGGAGTTGTTCCCAGACTCGAAATCCCAAACGAACATCGATAATATTGAAATGCACCTCAACCCAAATTTACGAGTTCCTTCCAAGATGACAACTTCCACCATAGAGCTGAAATGCTCCCGGGTCATCCACAACCCGATCCGAACATATGCCCAAGTACGAAATCATCATGCAAACCTGCCGGAACATTCAAATCTCGAATCCGAGGTCGTTTACTCAAAAATCCAACCTTAGTCAATTCTTCCAACTTAAAGCTTCCGAAATAAGAATTCTCTTTCCAAATCAACTCCGAACTTCCAAAACTTCAATTCCGACCACGCGTACAAGTCATGATACCTAAAGTGAAGTTGCTCATGGCCTCGAACTGCCGAACGACGCGCTAGAGCTCAAAACGACCGGTTGGGTCGTTACATTCTCTCCCACTTAAACATATGTTCGTCCTTGAACGTGCTGAGAACTGCACTGGAGTTTTCTGAAATCACTGATTAACACCTCATGCACCTACCCGTGCTATCACCACCCAGTTGAGCACATAAGCTCGAGCAAATTTGAAGATATTCTGCTTTATTCAAGAAAATAAGCTTAGAGCCCAATTCCAATGTCTGGAATTCTCTGCCAGGCCTGCTTCCACCATACGAGCACCGTGTCAATCACTACACGATGCACCAATACATAATTGCATACCTTCGCTGAATTCACATTATGCACTACATAACTCACACGATCATAACAATATCCTCTGATAACAATAGCCGAAATTCCACGAATCTAATTCTCCCAATGCACCTCTCGACATATGTAAATCATGTTCTAACCCTTTGCAATACTGCCATGATGGAGGAGACGTGTAGAAATTCATAACCAACTGCCGAGTCAACAAATCATTGAGTCTATACTTCTGACGAGGACCATCACCTCATTCTGAACCAAATAATGGTGTTTGCTCTTTAATATACTTCATATAATCCGATTGCAATGATAGTAGATTCACAAATCTCTTCTCACCCAATACGAACTGCTCAGGCAATAAGACACCCCGGACATGACTAAAAGTCTCATATGATGCCACAATGTGCCAATAGGCTATGAACTCGAACGTGATACATAAGGAAGACGAACCCTGGAAGGGACTACTCAACTCACGCAACTAATATGAACTTTTCTCAGAAAAGGGAAAATAAACACGCAAAAATAGAATATAAAAATTGTACTCATCATCACACTGTTGCAGTGTGAAACCCGATCCAAACAACATACCCGTGGAGGCGTGTCACCCGATCCATACATAAAGTTCACATAAGGAGATACACACCGAGCTAAATTTCTCATTACAACAAAATTCCGAATATCGGTCACAAGCGCACTAAGTGCATAATACCATCCCCGGGGAGACAGATAGCGCCATATGCTACAGAACTCAAGCACAACCGAGGTGCGATATATGATCTGAATCTCAAGAGCCATCCTGCCCACATAACACCATCGCTACGCGGAACCTCAACACATAAGAAATTTATCAAGCCATTTCACGACTCACACGGCATAACATAACATTACATGAAATAGACGACGATGAAACAATATCCAATGTCCGAATACTCCTCCATGAGGAGCGCTATGCCGGAATGAACATATCTGGCCTGATATAGAGCCCACATTCATATTTAAATCCATTCACAGACCTCAAGCCGATTCTGATCGCACTGTACTAGGATAATAACCTTTCAAGGGTCCACAATAACCCCCTTTTTCCCATAACACACAAGAACAACCATCATAACCATGAAAAACTTCCACAATCCACAACCAAATGAACCGAGCGCCCTCCAGGCATAAATTCTCAAATAGGCAATCTTACCACATTCTTCATACTTGGTTTAAATCTTCAATCAATCAAGTGACTACATGTCACATTTATACAATATTCCCGTGGAATACACTTCCACGACCTCACGCACCTGGTAACGAGTCTGCACCTCCATACCACCGGCCATACAAATGTTGTAAAGAAAATTGAGAATTCATAACCAGAATGCAAAGCCTCTCACACAAACACCGATCTCAGGTGATGCCGAAGACAATACCAGCTTTGTAGATGTCTCCTTATAATACCAGCTTTGTAGCTTTATAAAAAGTCGACTCTTATAGCGAGATTATCTTTTGTAGATGTCTCCGGCGGAATCGAAATAATATTTCTATGTCATGCATTACTTGCAAATGTCAAATCAAGAAACATGATACTATTAGCAATAATAACAAATAGATTTGATATACCTCTTCAAACAACTGAATTAGCCATCATAAATATATCAAAGCAGATCAACAATGCAAAATTTATAAGATTTAGCGAGGAACATTCATACTTTTATAAAAATGTATAGATAGTAAGTGAATCAATTTGTCCGTTTGGCAAAAACTGTAATAGACTATAACTAATGACAACCAAGAGATTTTTTGTCTGCCGTTTCTCAGTCGCGTAATTAAAAACGTTATTGTCATAAAATTTCAAATTTACAGGCGAAACTCTATGATAATATCCTGAAGTTTCATATGTGAAATTTAAATTTCCATGATAATGATTTTTTCCTCAATTACGGTGGTTGAAAATTGCTACTTGTGAATTATATTCGCCGTTGAGGCATTAGCTCACAACTACAGACAAAGGTGACCACCTATGAAATGAGATGAAACAAATGCATAGTGGAATGAGGACAATCAATGATAGTTAAAGATATATTATAAATAGGTAACGAGTCAAGGGATGAATTTAATAAGGTGAATATAATATTATCCAAAATTTTGGGAATATAACGTGTACCCAATTCAATTGTTAGTTTTAGCCTTTTAGGGAGGGTTGTCTAAGGGGAGAATATTACTCGTATCGGTACTAGTACTGGTCCAGAATGGGGGTAGGAATAGGGAATTTGGGTAAAGGGTAAGGGGACCGGGAGGTGTATTGATGGAAAAATAGGCATGACACGTGGATTAGTGGTATGGTGACAGGTGACATTTATATCGTGTTAATGAAGAAGAATGACGAGGCATAGTTAAAATACCCACGGGATTTACGAAAGAAGGTACCGTATGACAACTGGGAAAGAAGAAATAGGCATGAGATTCATGAAGACCATAAAAGGGGAAGATTCACGAACAATTGTGAATATGGAAAGGGAATCATCATTATCCCTGATTATGTGCGACACCAATATTACCATAACTGTTACGAGTAATTCTAATAATAGGCAATTAATACATTTAATGTTAATAGCAGGTATGAATTAAGTGACGGGGAACCGTTACATCCTTGTATCCTTATATAAGGGTCCTTACCTTATTTTGTACGATCATCAGAATATTCTCAAATATATTCAATCAGTCTTTTACTTTTATATTTATACTTGATTGAAGATTCTAATCCATAATTCTGGGGGGAAAACAACAATCATCAGTAAGATTTCTTTCCATCATTTATCATTTCAATTGTTTATTTTATTCTCGCATTTTTGTAAAAGTGAAGTAAACTTGGTTATTCGGAACCCGATTTTTCTTAACATTGACTTTGACCACAAAAACTATTTTTTAATTAAACAAATTGGTTTCGTTACTGAAAATCTAATAATTTATTCACTTTTTATATTTTTTATCTTTAGCAACAAAGCATGTCAACTACTAATAAAATTGTTTAGGTGGATAAGGGAATCCGAGAAAAACAACAAGGTGGAATTCCACCACACCGTATGCCTACATCAACTCCACCACGCTCACGTAACAATTCATCTGAAAGGTCTACTACTCGTGATGATGGGCAACAAGTTGTCGAGCAGACTAATGAGCAGGATAACTTGAGGCAAATGATTGCTCAACAAGTTGGTGAAGATTTGCGTGCATTTGCATGTGAGTTGCCTAACGTTGCGCAGACCCCTCCACCAATAAATACAACTCTGGAAAAATCCTTGTTCAGGGCTTGATAATTCAGGAAGTGGAGGAATACCAAACGATTCTGGAGACGGAGGTCAGGTACACCAAATAATTCTAATTTGCAAAGTTTGGTACTAACATTGCAGAAGCAGCTCAAGGAAAAAAAATGAGCAAATAGAACAGATACTTGGATTGCCGCTTCTGATCAAAGGAGTGGATATTGATAGATAATATCCACAACCCTGGAAGCCAAATACATCACTTTTTCTAATTTCCAAAAAATTCAAGATTCCTGATATCCCTAAATATGATAGGACCACTGACCCACATGACCATGTTATCGCATTTACCACAGGGGTAAAGGGAAATGACTTAACCAAGCAAGAAATTGAATCAGTCTTAGTGAAAAAAATTGGTGAAACCCTCACGAAAGGCGCACTAACGTAGTATTCACTTTTACCTGAAAATTCTATTGACTCTTTTGCTGAGCTTGTAGATTCATTTATAAAAGCATACTCGGGAACTCAAAAATTAAACAAGAGAATGGAAGATATTTTCAAAGTAAAACAAGAAAGCACAGAATTGCTCAGGAAATTTGTAAATTTCATCGGGAGAGGATGATGCTACCACGTGTACCTGATAACTGGGCAACTATGGCATTTGTAAGTAATCTGAATGAGAAAAGTTCAGAAGCCACGGGAAGATTGAAAGAAAGTCTGCGGGAGTTTCCCAGAACTACTTGGAATGACGTATACAACAGGTACAGTCTGAAGTTATGAATAGAAGAAGATACGATTTTCCAACCAAAGGTAGAGGAAAAGTCTGGATCTTGACGTTCAGAGACAGAAAGGAGGTTTGCTATGAACATGTACGAGTATTATATGGGACCCACAAACAATATTCCCAATCAAAACAAGAACATGTATGATTTGATTCAAGATCGAGACTAAAGGAGACAAGTTCTTCTTCCCGATTCAAAAAGAAACGGGACACAACCAGAAATAGTGATCCAAGATCTCGATCGAGGATGGAAGATTACAATTTCAATGTCAGTACTTCAGAGTTAGTAGCTGTTCTAAGAGAAATGGCTGACAAAGTGCGTTGGCCCGAAAGAGATAAGGTCAGATCCTAGCAAAAGGAGCCAGGAATTTTGGTGTAAATTTTATAATGATCATGGCCATAGAACAACATATTGCAGACTCCTATAAGGAGAATTTGAATATCTATTGAAGCAAGGCGACCTCATTGATTTATTTAGTGAAAAAGAAAAGCAATCTTACACGAAAAATAGGCAGGAACCGCCAAAACTCCCGTCACCAAAAAGGACGGTAAATGTTATAATCGGGGGTGAAGAGATCAATGGGGTAACATACATATCAGCAAAAAACATAACCAAAGTTACCATTACCCACGAGAAACGGGTTCGTCAGGTTTTGGAAGGGGAAAATGTAGTGTTTGATGATGAAGACGTAGACGACTTGATCATTTCTCATAACGATGCACTGGTAATATCTTTACTTATTCATGATACTAATGTTAAACGAGCTTTGATTGACCCAGGTAGCTTAGTAAGAATTATACTATCGAGAGTAGTAAATGAGATGCAAGCAAATGATTATATCATACCTAAGGCACGATTGTTGTCTGGGTTCAATAATTTAAGTGTCATCATGAAAGGAGAAATCATATTGGAAACGTTCGCATAAAGTGTCATCAAAGACACTAAATTCCAAGTGGTAGATGTAAACATGTTTTTAGGAAGGCCGTTGATTCATGATATGGATGCGGTCCCTTCAACGTTGCATCAGATAATTAAATTCCCATCACAGTGGGGAATCCATCAATTCAGGGACGACCAACATGCATCACAGGATATCAACTCAGTTGCAATCGGGAGTGCAACATTCGAGGACGGAGATACAAAATAGCAACTACAGAGCTCAATTGAGGATAATTTAGTGCCCACATCAACTGAAAGTCTAAAAAATTAAGCTGATATAGATTCAAGGCCTGATATGATCTAAGAGCCAGAGGAAAACGAGAATATCAAAACAACCACGAAAGAGCTCGAAGCTGTTATATTATTCGTCCATTGGCTTGACAGAAAAGTTTACATTGGAACAAACTTAAGCTAGGAAATGAAAGGTAAGTTAATTGAATTTTTACGTGCTAATGTCGATTGTTTTGCTTGGTCGCATTCAGACATGGCAGGTATACCACCGAAAGTAATGACTCTTAAGCTTAATGAGGAATCATTTCACCCACCTGTCAAACAAAAGAAAAGGAAGCAGGGAGCATTCAAAAATTAAGTAATCAAAGATGAGGTACACAAACTTCTAAAAATTGGCTCAATTCGAAAGGTTAAGTACCCCGGCTGGTTAGCTAATACTGTTGTAGTCCCAAAAAAGAATGGAAAATGGCGAGTCTGTGTAGATTATACTAATTTAAATAAGGCTTGCCCTAAATATTCACTTCTTTTACCGCATATAGATCAACTAATTGATTCTACGTAGGTCATGCACTTTTAAGTTTTTTAGATGCATATTTCGGCTATAATAAAATAACGATGGATCCTCTAGATGAGGAAAATACTTCCTTTATCACATATAGGGGGACTTACTACTACAAAGTTATGTCGTTCGGCTTAAAAATGCTGGAGTAACGTACCAAAGACTGGTGACCAAAAATTTTCAAGAGCACTTAGGGAAGACCATGGAGGTTTACACTAACGACATGTTGGTCAAATCAGCACGAGCAGGGGACCATTTCCAACACTTAAGTCAAACCTTCGAAATTCTCCGCAAGTATAACATGAAGATAAACCCCGAAAAGTACGTCTTTGGTGTTATTTTAGGTAAGTTTTTGGGATTTCTTGTTTCTAACAAGGGTATTAAAGTGAATCCCGCTCAAATCAAAGCGATCGAGGAAATACCTGATGTACTTACAAGCAAAAATGAGGTACAGAGGTTGTCACGACCCAAATCCCAATTTAGGTCGCGTTGGCGCCCAACTCCGATGTCAGGCAAGCCAACCTTAATTTACTAGTGATCCCTTTTTAATTTATAAAATAATTTCCCATACTTGAGAGGTTTTATTTTAGATTTCAAATTTCGAAGTATACAAGTGACTTAGACAACCAAAAGTGAGTAATAAATATAGTAATCACCACCAATAATTACAACCCAAAAAAATAGAATATCCACTACGTGGGCATGCAAGGAACTGGCGTCACAGGTCTACGGGCATCATCCAAAAGAAAGTACAAGTTTGCCCTACTGTCTGAAGAAAAGTAATCAGACATAGCAAAAGAAAAGAGGAACTTCAAGGTGCTGCCAGAGAGATACGTCAAGGAAAGTAGCTCATCGAGAAGTGCATGCCAAATATACGTCAGGGACGAGCTCCGGATGAATGGAGATGTACCTGCCTCAGAGCCTGTACAATTAAGTACAAAAGCGTAGCATGAGTACATAAACATATATGTACCCAGTGAGTGTCACACCTCCTTTTTTATACGCCCCGAAGGGGGGTACGAGAGTTTTTCCACTTAAAGTGAC
>ML378712.1:0-55374 GCA_005239525.1 Nicotiana knightiana
CCAATCAAGGGTATACACTCCCTGGTTGATGCTTTCTTTTCCAACCAAGGGTATACACTCCCTGGTTGATTCTTTCTTTTCCAATTAAGGGTATGCACTCCCTGGTTGTTGATTTATTTTCCAATCAAGGGTATACACTCCCTGGTTGATTTCTTTTCCAACATAGGGTACATAATCCCTAGTTGATTTTATTTTACAACATATGCCCCCCCAACCCCTAGTTGATCTTGCTTTGAGATATAGGGTATCCACTCCCTAGTTTGCATTCACTCCGGGTACACAATTCCCGACTTTTCATTGCTTTCAATAATGAAGTAGCATAGAGTTTGTTACAATAACTCACGAAATTTTCCTAGTGAAAATTGGGGCAGAAAATTTCATTTGTTTGTTTTGATTTTTGTGCAGATTATGTTTCTAGGACATTGGAACTCGAGACAACCAAAAGAAGAAGTTTTGATCCAAAAAATAACAAAAACAAAAAGAGGAAAGAGAAGATTGAATCCAAAAGTGCACAAACGGGGAAGATGTGGACTACTCAGGACGAGATTCAAGTCAACCATCCAGTATATCCTACTTTGAGGAACGACAAGACAAAACCAGCACCTGCGACTAACAAGCATTAGGATCCAGGTCAGAGTTAGCAAAAGATCAAGACTCAAGACCAAGTTTTAGATAGGAATCTTGTAATTTAGCAGTTGATAGGTTTTAGTTAGTCCTTCGTTTTGTACTTGGGTGTAATAAGGAGATCAGCAGCAGTAACAACAACAACCGCAGTGAAATCGCATGTATTCCGTAGTCCCAGCTACCAAAACCTCCAGAACTACACTGACCTGATTCCTTTATAGCCAAGGATATGTAGGCAACCTTTGAAGCAGGGTTCGGTCAAACTTTTCAAAAACGCTTCACAATGGAACATATGAATAAGTAAAAGTCGTTTATTGCTGCTCACTTTGTCTTTGCCCGAAAACTCTTCGTGTTTCCGAGCAAAGAGGGGCAGCTGTGAGCACGTGATTTTTACTCGCCATATCGTCCTATAAAATTTCAATAAATCAATTGATTTTATGAATTTTTGTTGATTTTCTGTGATTAATTGTGAAAGATTTGTTTCTTTGCATATCCATAATTCATCTTTTAAAATTATAAAAAATTGCATCACTATTATCAAGGAATTATAAAGCTATAATTAACTAAATGATTGACGAATGATGGTTATTGAATGTAATGTAGTTTTAATAACTAATTACTAAAAATTAATCATTTTTATTCGATAAATCATAGATTTAATTAGGAATATAAAATTGGTCGTTTTGTTCTTGATTAATCTGTAAATAGATGAAAAATAAGGTTTAAAATTAATTACTACATTTTTAGATTAAATTAGATCTGAACTTAATTAGATTAACTAGTTTAATTAATTAAGAGGGCTAAAATGGGACCTGGGCCAAGAAATACCAAGGCCCAATCCCTATCTCTATACACTCAAACGACCCAGCCCAAATCCCATAACCCACCCGGCCTGCCCCTACACTACCCAAACGACCCCGTTTCACCCTAAAAGCGATCCCAGTCGTTGATCAAAACAAATCAAGCGGCTGGGAACTCCCAACCTTAAACTATAAAGCTGTCCAAACAACCCCTCCTACCCTCATTCCATCAAAAGACTAACACCCCCCAAACCCTATCCGCCTCCCCTCCCCTTCGTCTCTCTCTCTTCTGCCTCGACCAAACCCTAGCCGCCCTAGGTTTTCGCCGCTCGGAAATCACCTACCGGCTGCGGATCTCCACCAATCAACCCCAAACTCTCACCCTATGACCTTATTCACCCCTTTAATCACCTCCTAGGTTTAGTTCTCCTAATAAACCACCTTATTTCGACCTATTTAGGATTTAGGAATCCAGAAACCCTAGCTTCCCCGTCCATCCGATTTGAAGGCTTTTAATGGCTCTAACCTACATGGATCGATAGCTCCCAACGATGGCTATTGATTTCTAAGGGTTTGAGTCATTTTTGAAACCCCGCCAGAATCCGTCAAACATCCCACCGGTATTTTCCCCTTTTCCTTTCTGTCTCTTTGTTGTCTTTCAAATAGAAGCATATAGGAATCATTGTTTTTGATCCATGTTGTGATATTTTTCCTTCGTCTATGTTAATCATTATTCCGTATGTGTTTTGTGTTAATTAGCTTAAGCTCTACATGCATACACGGATTTTGTGTTTAGGTTAATTTGTTTTTGTCAGATAATAGCTAGGTTTCTTTGATAATCATGCCTTCTTAGTATAATATAGGTTAATCAGTTATTTTGTTTAGGTGTCATATTTTCTTTTCAGTTTTTGGTATTGTTATTTTCTGCCCTAAACATGATTGTCCACTTGTGAATAATCACTCCCTTATTTGCTTAATTGTTTTAGTCATTAGGGTAGTCGATTGATCGATTAGGGTGTTTATTAATTAATTGATGAAGAGGTAATTACCATCGACTAATTAAGTGTACCTTGAAACTAAGATAACTAACAATATAATTGGAAACTAACTCTAAGGACCTAAACTAACTAACCTAGAACCTGAAAATAGCTCACCTAAAATCAAAGATTGATTAGTGAGTTAGTCATCTCAATTAGTAAACATTTAATAAGCTAATTACATACTAAGGTAAGAGTTAGTTAATTACAACTTCACTAATGGTTAATTAAGTTGATCACTCAATTAGGTCGATTAAGTATTTTGACTCAAATTGAGTTAATCACAGTTATATTTAAATCTAAAATAATTCACCAAAGCTTAAAGAATCAAGATTAGTCTTAATTAAGCCAAGTAAACTAGCATCAAGCTAATAATATTTATTGGTCCTAGTTAACTAAGGAACCTGACTAGTGTTAGTTAACTATAGTTAAATGATAACCCAAGTAAGTAACCCTGGTTACCTCATGGTAAATAAAGGAACTTCAAGGGGTATATTAGGTTATGTAGACTTAGGAAATCAGCATTTTAAGGGTAAAAGGGTCTTTTTATGGTTAGAAAAGTTCTAGAATAGGGGCAGCTGTCCCAAAGATAAGGTTGAAAACTTCCATATGTACTATTTGGTACTATTTTTCAGCTTTTGGATAGGGAATATTCCAAAGAATATTCCATTCCAAAATATCCTATAAATAGACTTTCTTTTTACATATTCAAGACACGTTTTTGAACCTTGGGCCCTGCTGAAAATATGGATACAGAAATTTCATATACATACACACATTAGAAATCCTATACTGAAAGAACACTCGATTAGGTATAGAAATATCTGAAAAAATATGGTTTTCTTCAGTCTTGGTATTCTTGAAGTTGAGTTGTAGCTGACTGCTTTTTCTGGTTTTTAAAAGTTTATCCGGTTGAAATCTATTTTCTTGCTGGTCTTGCTTCAATTTCTGGTTTTCCAAGCTCTCACTTTCTGGGCTTCTCTACTGATGGTCTTGTTTCCTGTTAGTTGCTGTGTTGATCTCTAGTTTTTAGCATCTCACCTTTATTTGGTCAAATTTTCTGCTGCTTTACTCATAAAAAGGTATGTATTCACTCTTCTTGTTCTCAATGAAATGCTGGATTGGAACTCTTTTCTTTTACTCATTGCTTAAGCTAGTTGTTCTTGATAAATAAGGTTGTTTCTTCTACTGTACGTAAATGTGGTTTTATAGATGTTTGTTAGCATGATAATGAACCTGTGAGTGTGACAAATACTATTTTGATATTGTTATTTTTTGGTTGGTGTATGTGGTTTAATGACCGTTTAGAATATATTTATAATTCCAAATAATAGAACAAGATGCACTAGGATGACTGAATCTGGCCTTTTCTATGGTCAGATTCTTTCCCTAAGAGTGCACAAAATATGCTTTCAATTGAGTCTCTTTGGTCAATAAAGAGATTCAATAAGCAAGTCTCTAGATAGGTTAGTATTAGCACTAGGGTAGATGAGTTTGACCAGTTGATAGTGAAATTCACCCCATAGTAGTGCATAAACACTAGTTGGCTGAAGTTTACCCCTCAAAAGAGTATAAAGGATGTAGTTAAGAAGGGCACTAGGGTGAGGAATTTGAACCCTTGAATGGTCAAATTCATACCCTAAAAATGCCTAGATAATTAAAGTACCATATAATTTTAAATAATGTTAATGTTAGTACTAAGGTAGGTGAATTTGACTCTTTGGATAGTCAAATTCGTATCATAACAGTGCATAAGCAGTAGTTAACTTGCTGGAATTGTCCTTTTAAAGGATGTAAAATGGACAATCAAAGGCTCACTAGAGGAGAAAATCTGGAATCCTTTATGCTGATCAAATTTATCCTCTCGAAACGCCTAAATAATCAAGTTAAGGAATTAATATGGACTAAAGGTCCCAAGTATAAAAAAGACAAGTCCAGAGGTGAGTTGATCCTCCTATGATCACATTCACCCTGAGAAAGTGCGTAAATAATTCTGCCAGGTAATATGGTTTGAACACAAGCATTATCAGAATTAAAATTGACCTTCCCGTGGTCAGTTTGGTTCTGGTAGTTGCATAACACTCAATCAATTGGGGTGTTTACAGATTCCAAAGAGAAGGCTCAAACGAAAGGCTTCAAGGGAGTTTCGAGTCAGCAAAGTAGTTAAAATTCTATTTTTAGTTTCTTTCATTCTAGAAAGTGTATAGTGGCAGTCAAGTTATAAACCCTCCCTGTATTGTGCTTTCATTGTAATATAATTTAAGACTGGACTGTACGCTTAATTTCAATTTTATTCATGTTCCTGAAATTTCGAGTTTACATTTTTTCTGTTCTGCAAATGATATTAAGAACATATGTAAAACCTGTATAAACAGCCCGTTTGGATTTTTATTGGAAAAAATGTTTATTTCAAATTCAGTAGAGTTTCAACATGGATAGAATCAGTAGATTACCTTCAGTTTATCTTGGGTCTTGTAAATCTGCGATAATCAACGTATACATACTTGCAAACTTTAATTCTTTGGAAGCATGAGATTAGTTTGTTTAGAATTGATAAGGATTACTGTTTCTAAATTAATAAAGACCGCCTGTGGTATGATCTTTGTTAGAAATTCATAAAATTCTGGAAGAACTAGAGTGATTTCATCTTGACCATCCATATCAGAATTAACAAGTAATATATTTAGATATCTGAATTTCTTAAGTGTATATATCTGAACGAATGTGGGACGTCTTGATTCCCATACTTGCCATTGTTGGTTAAAAACAAAAATTCTTTCCAGAACTAGCAGTCTTATTACAAGGCTGAATTAGGATGGCCTAAAGTGATACAATTTGGGGCTAAATGTGGCCATAGTCCAAAACACTCATGTCCCCGACCCTTAACTCTAAACAACAAATAAAAATGCACATAGCAATCACGGGTGCATTTCATGTGACGTTCTTGCCATGTGCTCAAAAACAACAAGTGTACGTCATCGTAACTTGTCCAAGATAAATCCATAAACGTCCTAATCGATCTTAAAACTAAAACGCTCTTTCAAAAATAGAAAACTTAAAGAATGATCGAACATTGTCTCAAATAGGCACTATAAAACCGTCATGACCATAGTCTTGACCACGTAATCTACACTCGGGTGGGATAACTCATGTCCCCATCTTCAACTTCAAACTATAATAAAAATCATACATTGTAATTGTGGGTGCATTTCATGTGGCGTAGTTATAATGTGTCCAAAAATAACTAAGTGCACACCATCGTGACTTATTTCAAGATAAATCCATAAATATTAAAAGCGGCTAAAAAGTGAAAAAGGATAAAAGCACAACAGGTTTAAAATATGTAAATAATTAGATAATTAGGCTAAATATTAATAGTTAAGCGACCATGCTAAAATCACGGAATTCGGGAGTGCCTAACACCTTCTCCCGGGTTAACAGAATTCCTTATCCGGATTTCTAGTTCGCAGACATTTTAAACAGAGCCCAAATTTCCTCGGTTTGGGATTTCAATAAATAAATGGTGTCCCGGAACACCGTAAGAAATTCGGGTGGCGACTCTGAAATAATAATAAATCCCAAAATCGAATAATGTCACTTTAATTGTAAAAACTCCCTTATTACCCTTTCATTAATCCGGGTGTCGTGAAAAAGGAGGTGTGACAATTGGTATACAACTTGAAAGCCAATGTTGATGTTTCAGCAGGTGGAGCATTTTTGAAAAAATCATTCAGAGACTGTAAGGTTATGCTTGATAAAATGGCTCAAAACTTAGGATGGATGAAAAGTGATACTACAATCATCCCTGTAGTTCATTTAGTAGCACTGGACCCGAACAACTCCATATCCGAGAATATGGACATTCTTGATGATTCAATTAAGTATCCTCACCCAAAAGATTAATGAGTCGGGCCAAAAGTAGGTGCACATAGTTGACATGACAAATGGAGGATTATGCACACCATGCATTAATCAACCATATGTGTGCTTGTGGAGTGGTGAGAGTGACAATCAGAACTATCAAGAGAATATGAACTATGTGGGAAACTATGGAGGCCAGAGACAAGGTGGTCAGAATTTGAGATGGCAGAATCAAAGATATAGGCCAACATAACAACACTACAATAATAATAATAATAATAATAATAATAATAATAATAATAATAATAATAATAATAATAATAATAATAATAATAATAATAATAATAATCTTGGAGTTGTATGACCACAGGGTCAGGCTGTACCTACTTAAGGGAAACAGGGTTGTCACGCCCCAAAATCGAGGGACGCGACCGACACTCAACCGGGTGACCCCAGTCAAGCGACCCTGATTTGCCCTTCCTACCCAACGCGCTTCCCCGTGTTTACATCATCCATTATTTATGTGACGCTGTGAGATAAGCTTAAAGTGTGTGATTACTACAATAAATCCAATTCTTCCTCATTTTTTTTCATTATTATGCCAGATTTCCCAAAACATACATAATAGATACAACACTTCACAATACGGACCATGATTATGAGCAAATACAACCACTACCCAAAATATACATATGCAACCACATTGTGTCTACAGAGCCTCTAAGAGTACTAGGAGCTTATACAATACTTGCCGGCAACAAGGCCCCGGCTATACCTTAAAATACATAATATACTCAAAAGGAGATGTTATGAACTACACATGTCCCCGAGATGAAGTAGGGCTCACCAGTATAGCTGAAAAGGATGAGGAGAAGGCACCACTAACGTTGAGCTGAGCAACCTGCTATGGACCCACCTACATCCATATAAAAGATGTAGCGCCCCCGACAAAAGGGACGTTAGTACTGTGGAATAGTACAATCAAGCAATGCAAAATTAAGGAACACAATAGAACCAATTAATCAATGCACATGGAAGGAAACAACCAAAATCAAACAAGATCCACAATCTCTCCTTTTCCCCCTTTCAACATCATCATATTCAAGGGCTCATAAATTTTCATTTCAGTAGTGATAATGATCACATTTCATCCTTATTACCTCGGCCACCCTTATTACCTCGGCCACCCTTATTACCACAACCCATCAACCTTATTACTTCGTGTTCGGCACACAACCCGACCCCGCTGATGTGTGGCTAGAATTCATGGTTTAACGCATTATGTGCCTTATATTTTATGTGCGTTAATGATAAAAATACATTTCGTATGTGCCTAATGGAGTCTATTTCATGTGTAGATGAATTGGAGATGGAAGCCGAGTTAAATGGATACATAATCGTCGAATACGTTCAAGAGTTAAAAAAGAGTGAACCGGGCTATAGCCGGGCATTTGGGCTGTGAAGCCTGGTCATACCAGGGTATAGCTGGGCGTTTGGGCTATAAAGACTGGTAGGACCAGGCATTTGGGGGGCGTTTGAGCCCTAACGCCAGGCCTAGCCAGGCTTTATCCAGGCGTTTGGGCCATAAAACCTGGTCCCTGGTCCGATCAAATCCGAGTTTTGAAGATTTTAAGTGTTTCCCAGTTTGAATAGAAGTCTCCTACACGTTTAGGGGTTTTCCTAAACATATAAATAGACCCAAAAACACAACTTGAAGAGAGGGGATTCCAATAGAGACAAGAGACGCCTGTGGAATACTACTCAGAGAAGCAAAACATTGATTTTTACTGCTTGTATTCATTACTTTGTAGTTTAATTATGCAAGTTATTTTAGAGTTTACTATTATGAGCATGAGTAGCTAATTTATGTAATATAGGATTTTGGTGAAACCCGTTGGGGGATGAACTTATTGTGATATTAATATAGCTTTGATTGGTTGATTAAACTCTATTTTTTCAACTACGTTCTTGTCGTAGTTGATTGAATGGCCCTCAATTAGATGTTCCTATTTATTATGTATCTACAGAGAGAGAGAGAGAGTGCATATTCAGGTATTTGTTTGAACAACATCACTCCTGGAGTATAGACGAAAGTCATAACCGAGGGTTTAGAAGTTGGATTAGAATAACGATACTTCGGGTGCAATCTAAAGTGAACTATAATGCAAGCTAGCTAGCGTAACTTGAGAGAGTGCGTCTAGTAAATTATCATAATTACTTGAGAGAGATTTATGGTAGATAGAGTGTTCATGATTGATAGAGGCAACTAAAACTATACGAAGTATATGAGAAGGAAGTTCACCGAAGGGAGAAACGATAACCTTAGACCTTTATTATAATTGTTTACATCATATTGTTAGTTAATCGTTAGTATATTAATTTTTTCAGTAGAAATAGTAAAACATCACCAATTGATATTTAAAAGTCTAGAGAAAATTGATTAAGTAAAAGTTTCGTATTCTGACGGCTTGATTGGTACGTAAATTCCCTATGGGATCGACTCTGGGCTTAATACCCCGAATTATATTTGCAATGCCCGTTTAATCTTTCTATAATACATAGTTGAGCGTGATCAAATTTTGGCGCTGTTGCCGGGGAATTAACGGTGTTATCAATTGAAGTTGGAAGAAATACAAAATTCTGAAATATAGTCAATTTTCTTCAAATATTCATTTATACATTGAAAGTTTAACGTTTGCTAACTTGGTTGTACAGATGCATGCCTAGAAATTCATCGAGAACCGGTGAAGTAATTGAAGCCTTATCAAACCCCGAGAAAGTTTTCAAGGCCCTAAACCGGGCCAATCGGAAAAGCAAACAGCAACCATCAATTGAACAACTTGAACCCGTCATGGAAGATACAAACAACAGGAACATCAATGGGGATGATGTGGTGGACCCAGTCGCTCAAATAGGGGCAGAGGCTCCTTTATATGACTGGGCACAAATCACAACGAAGAATTTGGCCACTGCGATACTAGTCCCTCAAATACAGGCCAAGTCCTTCCAAATTGCAAATAATATGCTGCACTTGTTCCATAACAAGGGACTATTCTCAAGGTCATACATCGAAGACCCCCAGCAGCATTTGAAGAACTTCCTGTCAATTTGCAAAACACAGAGGCAACCAAACATCACTCAGGAAGTAATAAAACTGTTGTTGTTTCCATTCTCAGTGACCGGAGTTGCCCAGACTTGGCTAAACTCACTCCCCATATATTCTATTACCACATGAGAGGATTTAGTTAAGCAGTTCGTGAACAAGTTTCATCCACCCAACAAGACTGCTCAACAAATTGATGAAATCTTGATCTTCAGACAGAAACCAGTTGAAACATTACAGGAGACATGGGAACGATTCAAGGGAATGCTAGTTATCTGTCCACATCATGGTATTCTAGAGAAGATTTTGGGGTAGCGTTTTTATATGGGTCTGGCTGATACCGTTAAGGCGAATGTTGATGCTTCAGCTGGTAGAGCATTCTTGAGCAAAACGTGGAGAGAAAGTCAGATCTTACTTGATAAAATGGCACAGAATTCAGGATGCACAACCAGGAACGCACCCATTACTCCTGTAGTTCACTCAGTTCCATTCGATCCATCCAATACTATTGCAGAGAATGTGGCCACCTTGATAACACAGATGAGCATACTAACTAAGAAGGTGGAGGAATCGGGGAAAAAGCAGCAGGTACACATCGTAAATACAATCAATGTGGGCTTATGCACATTGTGCATTAGTCAACCATTTGGTAACCAGTGGAAGGCAGAAAGTGATCACCCTCCTTATCCAGAAAACATGAATTATGTGACATATTATGAAAGCCAGAGACAAGGGGGGCAGAACTGGGGTCAGCAAGTTCAACCGTATAGACCATCTCACCAACAACAGAACAATGGAAATATGGGTGTCATGAGACCACAAGGTAGTGCAACACCATAGCAGAGGCCACAAGGTTATAACCATCAGAATCAACAACAAGCATACTACAGGGGGGAAGGCAAGAAGATGGGTTTTGCAGGTTAGAAGCTATGATGCAGCAGGTTATTGGATCCAATGCCAAAATAAGTGAGAGAGTAGATGTACATGATGCAGCTATTAAAAATATTGAAGTACAGTCGGGCCATATATCTATGGCAGTGAAAAATCGTCCTTGTGGGACTTTACCTGCAGATACTCAGGTAAATCCTAAAGACCAGGGCCCAAGACAGCTGATGGCAGTGACTCTCCGCAATGGCGGGGACCTAGACTTGGAACTGGAGAGTTTTGTATTCTGACGGCTTGATTGATATGTAAATTCCCTATGGGATCGACTCTGGGCTTAATACCCCGAATTATATTTGCAACGCCCGTTTAATCTTTCTATAAGACATAGTTGAGCGAGATCAAATTTTGGCGCCGTTTCCGGGGAATTAACGGTGTTATCAATTGAAGTTGGAAGAAATACAAAATTCTGAAATCTAGTCAATTTTCTTCAAATTTTCATTTATACATTGAAAGTTTAACGTTTGCTAACTTGGTTGTACAAGTGCATGGCTAGAAATTTATCGAGAACCGGTGAAGTAATTGAAGCCTTATCAGACCCCGAAAAAGTTTTCAAGGCCCTAAACCGGGCCAACCAGAAAAGCAAACAGCAACCATCAATTGAACAACTTGAACCCGTCATGGAAGATACAAACAACAAGAACATCAATGGGGATGATGTGGTGGACCCAGTCACTCAAATAGGGGCAGAGGCTCCTTTATATGACTGGGCACAACCCACAATGGAGAATTTTTCCACTGCGATACTAGTCCCTCAAATACAGGCCGAGTCCTTCCAGATTGCAAATAATATGCTGCACTTGTTGCTGAACAAGGGACTATTCTCAAGGTCATAAATCGAAGACCCCCAGTAGCATTTGGAGAACTTCCTGTCAATTTGCAAAACACAGAGGTAGCCAAACGTCACTCAGGAAGCAATAAAACTGTTGTTTTTTCCATTCTCAGTGATCGGAGTTGCCCAGACTTGGATAAACTCACTCCCCATAAATTCCATTACCACATGGGAGGAGTTAGTTAAGCAGTTTGTGAACAAGTTTCATCCACCCAACAAGACTGCTCAACAAATTGATGAAATCTTGAGCTTCACACAGAAACCAGTTGAAACATTACAGGAGACATGGGAACGATTCATGGGAATGCTAGTTATCTGTCCACATCATGGTATTCCAGAGAAGATGTTGGGGTAGCATTTTTATATGGGTCTGGCTGATGCTGTTAAGGCAAATGTTGATGCTTCAGCTGGTGGAGCATTCTTGAGCAAAACGTGGAGAGAAAGTCAGATCTTACTTGATAAAATGGCACAGAATTCAGGATGCACAACCAGGAACACACCCATTACTCCTGTAGTTCACTCAGTTCCATTCAATCCATCCAATACTATTGCAGAGAATGTGGCCACCTTGATAACACAAATGAGCATACTAACTAAGAAGGTGGAGGAATCAGGGAAAAAGCAGCAAGTACACATCGTAAATACAACCAATGGGGGCTTATGCACATCTTGCATTAGTCAACCATTTGGTAACCAGTGGAATGCAGAAAGTGATCACCCTTCTTATCCAGAAAACATGAATTATGTGACAAATTATGGAAGCCAGAGACAAGGGGGGCAGAACTAGGGTCAGCATGTTCAACCGTATAGACCATCTCACCAACAATAGAACAATGGAAATATGGGTGTCATGAGACCACAAGGTAGTGTAATACCATATTAGAGGCCACAAGGTTATAACCATCAGAATCAACAACAAGCATACTACAGGGGGGAAGGCAAGAAGATGGGTTTTCCAGGTTAGAAGCTATGATGCAGCAGGTTATTGGGTCCAATGCCAAAATAAGTGAGAGAGTATATGTACATGATGCAGCTATTAAAAATATTGAAGTACAGTCGGGCCATATATCTATGGCAGTGAAAATTCGTCCTTATGGGACTTTACCTGCAGATACTCAGGTAAATCCTACAGACCAGGGCCCAAGACAGCTGATGGCAGTGACTCTCCGCAATGGCAGGGACTTAGACTTGGAACTGGAGAGAGCTCATGAAAGAAGGAAGGACGAGACACTGTTACCCATGCCGATTGAACTTGATGATTCAACAAACTTGACAAAGGTAACGGTGTAACCTACTGAAGGAGAACCCAGTGCATAGAGTGAGACTGAAAAAGAAGTGGAGATAGCCCATGAGCCGGTAGTTGAGGTGCTGGATGAGAAAGAAAAGTCCCAAATCACTGGGAAAAAGAGACCACTAACTCTATTTCCTCAGAGGATGGCCAAATACCAAAAGGATGAACAGTACAAAAAGTTCTTGGACATGCTAAAGCAAATACAGGTAAATATTCCATTGATTGATGCGTTGAAGGAAATGCCTGGCTATGCTAAAATGATGAAGGACTTGATGTCCAGAAAATTTGACTTCCAAGATCTGGATACTGTCACCCTTACTCAGACTTGTAGTGCGGTGGTGACACGTCCTATTGCTGAAAAGTTATCTGACCCAGGGAGTTTTACAATTCCTTGTACCATTGGAAACTTAGCTTTCTCCAAAGCTCTATGTGACTTAGGGCGAACATTAATCTGTTTCCGCTGGCCATATATAAAAAACTGGGGATTGGTAAAGCCAGACCAACTTCAATGTTATTGCAGCTAGCTGACAAGACGGTAAAGCGACCGTCAGGCATTCTGGACGATGTATTGGTGCAAGTGGGGATGTTTGGGTTCCCTGCTAATTTTGTCTTACTAGATTGTAAAGTGGATGAGGAAATTCCCATAATCTTGGGAAGGCCATTCTTGGATACAGGCAGATCCCTTATCGATTGTGAGACTGGTAAACTGAAGATGAGGCTCAATGATGAAGAAATCACGTTCAACGTGCAGACGTCTATGAGGCAACCAAGTGAGTTCGCCAACTGCTCTCTTATTGACGCTGTGAACGTGATACCGGAAAAAGATGATGCATCCCTGACTGTGCGGGGCCCTTTGACTGAATGTTTGAAGAATCTAGATGATATGAACGGTGAAGAACTGGCAGACTGGGTGTTAGCACTTGAAGGAAAAAGGGTGTGGCCAAGGGCTCTCGAGTTTGAGTCATTACACCTAGAGAAAAAAGAGAACCCGCCGGCCAGGTCATCTGTTGAAGAACCACCCTGGTTGGAACTGAAATCAGAGGATGCCGATGTGGTAGAAAAGATACTAGAGTTAACCAAGGACATTGATGATACATATTTTGTTGAATCTAGTGTCATTAGAGTTGAGAATTTTGGTACACACTCCAACCATTTTTTCACATTGTGTTTGGATGATGATATGAAAATAGAGTCATCCGAACCACCTGAGGAGCCAAGGACTAAAGAACAAGATGCCTACATTCTGGAATTCTTCTTGCCAGAAAGTCGGGAGTACACATCTCATATAAAGGCCAAAAAGCACATATTACTACTTTTTTATTGGGCAAGGCAGATTTGTTCCACCACCCCAGGAGCATGATCATAGAGCAAATTCAAAACTTGTGATCCAATTCATAAGTTCAAAGTAGAGGCATAAAATAATTCAAGCATTTGTTCGAAGGAGCATGGAAAGCAAAAAAAACTAATGAAGAGGATGTCGACGCGACTAGAGCAGAGAATTTCTTGCACCTTACTTTTATTTCTAGTTTTGTCTATATGTGATGCACTGAGGACATTGCATGATTTAAGTGTGAGGTGCTGTACATATTTGTTGTGAGTTGTTGTGTTTAGTGTGTTAGTAGTTTTAGTTGTTCATGTTAGTAAGTTAGTTTTCTTCTACGTTTTGTAGCTCCTTCTGTAGTCTTTCTATTTTAGGTAGAACAATAAAGAAAAAAAAATAATTTTTTTTTGAAATATGTAGACTCTTCCCGTTGATGGATCTCCTAGACAGTTCTCTTGAGGGAAGTAAGTCTAATGAAAAATAAAAGATTTTTTTTGTTTTTTTTGTTTTATAATTCCCCCTTGGTTTTTCTTTGGACCACGGTTCTTTTCCAAGGGTTTTTAATTGAACCGGGTGTAGGTAGTTTTTAATTTTTAAGAGTAGTAACCACATGGTTGAGAGATTAATTGCAGCAATATCTCGGAACTTTGTGATGCCTTGAGAATAGTCAATACTTTGGTTGTGACGCGTAGGCTCAATTTTTTGACTCCAGGATGAATACCTTAAATCGTGGATTCTTAAATTTTCTTAACTGCTTTGACTGGAGTGTCGTGATAGATCAAATCGTGGATTCTTAATAGTCAGTACTATGGTGCATCTTTTGTGGCATATGAATATTATTTCTGAGCATGAGTGAATTCTTTCTATCTTGAGTTCCTAAGTGTTCTTAAATTTCATGGCGTGTGGAACTAGATCTTAGAATTGGTGAGGGCACATGATTCATGAAGGAAAGGTAATATTGTTGACCTCTAAGTTAGAGTAGTGAGTGGATTGTGAATAAAGCATGGTATATGCGAGTCGACAATTGAGGCGAGCATGTCACACCTCTGTGCTTGAACTGTTTTAAAAATTCTTGGTATTACGCGTTAAGGGATTTGCTTAATAAGTTGTGTTCATGAGTGTAGTTTGATTGCTCGAGGACGAGCAAATGTTTAAGTGTGGGGTGTTGATGTGTGGCTAGAATTCATGGTTTAACGCATTATGTGCCTTACATTTTATGTGCGTTAAATGATAAAAATACACTTCGTATGTGCCTAATGGAGTCTATTTCATGTGTAGGTGAATTGGATATGGAATCCGAGTTAAATGGATGCATAAACGTCGAAAATACGCTCAAGAGTCGAAAAGGAGTGAACCGGGCTATAGCCGGGCGTTTGGGCTGTAAAACCTGGTCATACCAGGCTATAGCTGGGCGTTTGGGCTATAAAGACTGGCAGGACCAGGCGTTTGGGGGCGTTTGAGCCCTAAATCCAGGTCTGGCCAGGCTTTATCCAGGCGTTTGGGCCATAAAGCTGCTCCCTGGTCCGGTCAAATCCGAGTTTTGAAGATTTTAAGTCTTTCCCGCCTGACAATTTTGATTCACAGCACAATCACAAACAATTTCATCACAAGAATCACCAAATCAAGGAATACAAATTCATATCAACGACTCATTTATTTTGGCCTAAGGCACCATAACATTTATCAAGTAGAAATTTCATGAACACGGTGCTGCCACATTTGCTCAATTCAGTTACATTGTTTCACAATACTTTTTCCTTTTCATTAATTTCCACGTATGGCTTTCAACTATTTTACACATTCCCACATTTGAGAACATTATCAATCTTTCGTTCATTTCCCATCAAGCACCTTTTACAACTTCATACAGCACAGTAGCATGACAATCAACCAGGAAGAATCAGATAATAAAGTCTCACGTCTTAACACATTTTAAAAGTCAATTCACATATTTCCAAACAAGGTACACATACCACATACTCGAACCCAACAAGAGGATTCTACGAAGGTTAAAGTTAGCCATACATACCTGGGGTCGAAATCCCTTTTCAACTTTTACTCACAAATCACCGGACCGACTAGTACCGTCAATCTAGTTCACAGTTAAGCATATTCAACTCAGAATTGGAAACCACGCATGCAATTTGAACCCCTTTTAAGCATTTACCAACTGCTATGTGATTCCCCTTTAGATTGCCAAACCCTTATTTGTGAACTTTAGCCCAACCTGCTTCCTCTTACTAGATTATGGACATTAATGATCATGCATGCGAGGTATAAACTTATATTTTCAAGAATCAATTCATGAGAGTGCCCCTTTTGTTTAAAAATCAGAAAACTAATGAAAAGGGCTTGGGGATTCTTACCTGTTAGAATGAAGAAGGAGATGATTACTCGAAATTTCCAAGCCTGGGTGACTTTGAAAATCTAATTGGTAAAGATGAAGCCTTCTCTCTCAAGAACCTTCTCTCCCCTCTCTCTAATTTTGTTCAGAAAATGGTTAAAAATGAAGGGCAGGGGTGTTTTAATGAGATGAGGTCGGGTTTTAAAAATTAGAAAAATAGGGCCCGACATAAGAATGCGGTCAGGAATGCGATCGCATTCCAAACATGCGGTCCGCATACCTGACCGCACAATGGCCCTCAAGATGGGCCAAAACTCAAGAACGCACTGCCCAGGTATGCGATCAATTGTGCGGTCCGCATACAGGTTATGCGATCGCATACTAGATCGCATAGTTGACTTCAAATGGGGCAGCATTCTACCTAGGTATGCGACCATTATGCGGTCCGCATACACGCTGTGCGATAGCATAGTGCGTCGCATAATACCTACTTTTTGGAAAATTACATTCTTTAAGTCTCAGGGTAATTTTTACTCAGTTTAGTTCTGTTTTAAAATTTTCCACAATAACAACAACTCGGGACTCACTCGGGCGTTAGTTTTAAACAAGAAAATTTTACGGGTCTTTACAAGGGTACAATCAGCAGAATTAGCTGCTAGCTTATCAACAACCTCAATAGCAACAAATATAGAGACAAGATGATGGGTTGTTCGCAATTAATGGAATGCTACAATAACTCATTGGGTTCAGCATGAAATAGAAGAAAGGGTCCACCAGCTGCAAGAAAAGGTAGTATCACATGACTCAGCTATCAAGGGCATTGAGGTTCAAATAGGGCAGATATCCATGGCTCTTAATAATCGTCCTCCAGGGACATTATCTGCGGACACACATATCAATATGAACAAGTAGGGCCTGAAGCAACTGATGGATGTGAGTTTGAGGAACAATAGAGATCTTGATCTAGAGAAATAAATTGCTCGATAAAGCCGACCAACTGAAATACTTGTGCCAATACCACTTGAGATAGATGAGTCAATTGCTTTAACAGAGGTAGTAGTGCAACAGGCCCAAGAAGAAACAAAAAAAGAAAAAGAGGAGATTGAGAAAGTGCAAGAGAAGATATCGTAAAAAGTTCCTGAGCAGGATTAAACTTAAGTCACACGAAGGAAGCGACCTCCAACACCCTTCCAGCAGTGGTTGGCTAAATATTAGAAGGTTGTGTTGTACAAAAATTCATAGCGATGTTGAAGCAGATTCAGGTGAACATACCTATCATAGATCCCTTGTGAGAGATGCCATGTTATGGAAAAATTATGAAGGACTTGATGTCTCGCAAGTTTGATTTTCAAGACCTGGACACTGTGACATTGACCAGGCTTATAGTGTTGTGGTGACAAGAACAGTAGCTGAAAAGCTATTCGACCCTGGAGGTTTTACAATTCCATGCACCATAGGTAGCTATGCATTCGCAAAAGCATTGTGTGATCTTGGGGAAAGCATAAACTTGATGCCCTTGTCTATCTATAAGAAGTTAGGCATTGGAAGAGCAAGGCCCACATCTATGTTGCTACAGCTAGCTGACTGAACGGTGAAGAGGCCATCATGTATACTTGATGATGTACTAATGTAGGTGGGGAGATTTGTGTTCTCTGCAGATTTTGTAACTCTGGACTGCTAGGTGGATGAAGAGATTCTCATAATTTTTGGAAGGACATTCTTTGCCACAGGGAGAGCTCTGACTGATTGTGAAACTAGGGAGCTAAATATGAGACTGAATAATGAAGAAACAATGTTTAATGTGCAAAAGTCTATGCGGCGAACTAGTAAGCTTGCTAATTACTCTCTGATTGAAGTAGTGGATGTGATCATGGAGGAAGAAGATGAGGAATTTCATGCAAAAGACCCTCTAGCAACATGCCTCATGAACTTAGAAGAGGTAGACAATGAGGACTTGGCGGAATGGGTCTTGGCTGTTGAAGGACAAGGATACAGGAAAAGAGCTCTTGAATTCGAGCTTTTACACTTAGAAGAACGAAAGACCCCTCCAGTTAATCCATCAATCAATGAGCCACCATAGTTGGAGTTGAAACTGTTACCATCTCACCTTAGTTATGATTTAATAGGACCGGACTTGACTTTACCATTATTATCTCATATGGTTTGTTAGATGTGCAGGTAGAATAGCTTTTGCAAGTTCTGAAGGGGTGCAAAACTAAAATTGATTGGACCATTACAGATATAAAACGTATCAGCCCAACGTTTTGCATGCATAAGATTCTACTGGAAGATGGGAACAAACTTTTCAGAGAACATCAAAGATGACTGAACCCCAACATGAAAGAAGTGGTGAAGAAAGAAGTGATCAAGTGGTTAGATGCGGGAATAATCTTCCCTATCTCTGATAGCAACTGGGTCAGCCCATCTCAGTGTATTCCAAATAAGGGTGTAATGACTGTAGTGCAAAACGAGAACAATGGGTTGATCTCAAGAAGAACAGTCACGGGATGACGAATCTGTATGGTTTATAGAAGGTTGAACAAGGACAACCGAAAAGACCATTTCGTGCAGCCATTCATTGATTAAATTTAAGATAGATTAGCGGGGAGGTCCCACTTTTTCTTCATGGATGGATACTCGGGGTATAACCATATCTTTGTTGCCCTGAAGGATAGAGGAAAACGTAGTTCACCTGTCCGTATGTCATCTATGCCTTTAGGGGAATGTCGTTTGGCCTATGCAATGCACCCGCTACATTCCAAAGGTGCATGATGGACATATTCACAGCTATAGATTTTCATGGACGAACTCTCAGTGGTGGGGAACTCATTCAATGACTGCCTTATGAATTTGAAAAGTGTACGGAGACTAACCTAATACTGAACTAGGAATAGTGCCATTCCATGGTACAGGAAGGTATAATCTTGGCACACTTAGTGTTAAGTAAGGGAATTGAGGTGGACCGTGCTAAGGTTGATGTAATTGAGAAGTTTCCTCCACCCACTTACGTGAAGGCCATAAGAAGTTTCCTTGGTCACGCCAGCTTCTACAGGCGGTTTATAAAAGATTTTTCTAAAATTGTCAACCCTTTGTGTAAATTTCTTGAAAAATATCACCCTTTTGTGTTTTCTGATGGCTGCCGGGTAGCTTTTGAGGAATTGAAGAAGAGGCTGGTGACTGCACCAATAATAATGGCACCTGACTAGGAGAAACCTTTTGAGCTGATATGTGATGCAAGCGAATATGCTGTGGGAGCAGTTCTTAGGCATATAAGATGAAGTCATGCATCCAATCTGCTATGCAATTAGAACTTTGAGTGGTTCCCAACGAAATTAGACAATGATCGAGAAGGAGATACTAGAGGTGGTGTTCACATTTGACAAATTCAGGTCATACCTGATAGGATCAAAAGTAATTGTTAGTACTGACCATGCTACTCTCAGGTACCTAATTAAGCAGAAGGAGTCAAAGCTGCACCTGATTCGATGCGTGCTACTGCTACAAGAATTTGACCTGGAAATCCGTGATCGAAAGGGAATAGAGAACCAAGTGGTCGATCACTTGTCTAGACTGGAAGGAGCAAGAAGAAGGTTGAGGTGGAAGAGATTGTGGATACTTTCCTTGATGAACAACTGTTAGCCACGAGCCTTGAGGTACCGCCATGGTATTAAGACATTACAAACTACCTGGCGAGCGGTATTGTCCCTTATGACATTTCCCCTGTTCAAAAGAAAAAGTTCTTTCGTGACTGTCACATGTATTTTTGGGATGAGCCTTATATGTACAGTATTTGTGTTGATAACATGATCCGGAGATGTATCCCCGAGACATATCAATCTTCTATTTTGTAGGCGTGTCATGCGTCCCTATATGGTGGCCATTTCGGGCGAGTAAGGACAATAGCGAAAGTTTTGGAGTCGGGCTTCTATTGGCCGACATTATGCACACTTTTAGGTGAAGTGTTGTGATGAATGCTAATGGACTAGAGATATATCTCTTTGGCATGAGATGCCCATGAACCCAATTCAGGAGGTGGAAGTGTTTGATGTATGGGGAATCAATTTCATGGGGCCGTTTGTCAGCTTATATGGAAACAAGTACATACTTGTAGCTATCGACTATGTTTCAAAATGGGTGGAAGTTGTGGCACTACCTACAAATGATGCAAAGGGAGTCATTGTTTTATTGAGCAAAAATATAGTCACTCGGGTTGACACTCCAAGGGCAATAATCAGTGGTGGAAGAACTCACTTATGTAATCGAGCGTTCACAAAATTGTTAGAAAATATGGTGTTCTCCACAATATTTCCATTGCATATCATCCACAAACAGGCGAGCAAGTAGATATGTCGAATAGAGAAATAAAAAGTGTGTTGACAAAGATCGTGAATGCTACGAGAACGGATTGGATGAGAAAGTTAGATGATGCACTTTTGGCTTATCGTAGCTCTTTTAAAACCCCAATTGGCATGTCTCCATATAAACTGGTGTTTGGGAAAGCATGTCACTTACCCGTGGAGTTGGAGCATAGAGATTTGTGGGCATTGAGGCAACTATATCAATTGCGGGTACAAGTAGAGTCACAGAGTTGCACGAACCTGATGACTTTCATTACCATGATTTTGAGAGCACAAAGCTATATAAGGAGAGAATGAAGATGATGCATGTCCAAAATATTCTTGAGTGAAATTTTGAACCTGGAGACGTGGTATTTCTATATAACTCAAGATTGAAATTATTTCCAGGTAAGCTGAAATCTAGATGATCAGGACCATTCAGAGTAGTGCAGGTGCTCCCAAATAGAGCTGTAGAAATTGAGTACGAGGATGGGACAAACAAGTTTAGCGTGAATGGGCAAAGACTAAAACACTACCTTGGAATGAGTGAAGAAAAAAGAGAGAAAGATGTGATACAATTGAACAAACCCCAATATGTGAGTGAAGTATAATAAAGAAAGTCTGCGTCGTGCTGCAATGTTATATAAGGCACTTCCTGGGAAGAAACCCATGGTTTTGTTGTTATTCATCGTGCCGCGACATTAAATCAAGCGCTTATTGGGAGACAACCAGATATTCTTTTTTTCTTCTAGTTGTTAGTTAGTAAAAAGAAAAAGAAAAAGAAACGTGTGGAGGCAAAAACAAAGCCAAGCTCGCTTTGTGAGACTGAGACCAAGAATGTTGAAGAGAAAAATTGTGGGAACTGAAAGAGAGAAAGAAAATAGAATTGGCAGCAAAGTGCCCATGGCATCGCGAGACCAGGACTGGACACAACTGAAAACACAGGCACATCATCTCTTTTAAACCCTTTCTCTTTCTCTTTCTCACTCAAATACAAACACACACAGACCCCTCTGTCACGTCCCAAACTTGGGGAGCGCGACCGGCGCTCAAGCGAGAGAACCCGGCCGAGCAAGCCTGTTAGTTTTTATTCTACCCAAAATCATCCATGATTAAAGAGGAGACGTACTCGATTAATCAAACATTGAAAAGATTTAATTAGAAAATCCCATTTCATTTCCATTAGCAGTTTCATTTATAATTTCTAAATTATTACAAATTTATAAATATAATAAAAATATGTTTGCCAAATACCAACATTTCTAGTTCAACTCCCAACACTGAATACCACCCACATCCTGTCTATCTAAAGCCCGGAATAGAGTAGGGCTCATCAAAACCTACTGAACAGAGAGTGACTGCAAATGAGGACCAAAGTTGCCTACTGATGAATCACCTGCATCCATTGAAGATGCAGCGCCCCGACAAAAGAGATGTTAGTACATATGGAATAGTACTAGTAAGTATTACTAAACACCATCTCAATAGAATGAGTAATACTTAGGGGGGAGGGGAATTCATGAATGCAATATGAGTTTTAAATAATACTTAAAACATCAAGTTAAGGATCACATAGATTTTCAAGCCAATATCCACGTTATTAGGTTGGGTGATTTTTTTTGGTTCCAATATGCCACAATCTAAAATACCACCATGTTCTTACACGGAGTCCGATCTCGGACCGATCGGCTAAGTCATCTCATTTGAGACATCAACCATATTCAATAAGTCATCTCACTTCATATTCCTTTCCCATCTTTCCAATACATTGGCACCAGTGTCCCCAATTATAACGTTATTATTGGCATTTTCCGTTATATCATGATTCAACACTTCCGTTTCTTTCAATTTCAAAGATCACCATCAAATATCAACATATAGAGTATTTCAGCAATCATATACCTCAAATTCATTAGTAATGGAAACTTCAAACACAAGAGGTTTCTTCCAAAATAATGGGGCATACCCACCAAAAATAAAAAAATACATAAAAATCATAAACAATCAATACAACATTTACTCTTGCAGTACTCTTTCCTAGAAATGACAATGTACAATTTCAACACCTGAGTATGTAATAACTCGAATCACACTGGATACATTTAAAAAGAAAATCATTAGTTAAATAACCACTTATGGGCATGAATTAGGTACAAAAGCTTTCAGGAAATTCTATTTTCGAAATCATTTTTAAACAGTTTACTCGAAGCTCATTTCATAATCTTTATCACATTCTCTCCTTTAACTGGCACCACTAGCCACAATTATAACTTAAGATCTTGTCATGTTGGCCACACTCTATTTCTCTATTCACTTATTTCATTTTCAAGCATCTTTATAGATTATCATCAATAAATATTTTCAATCAAGACTTAAGCATATCGAGTTCTTCTCACCCAATTGGTATAGTTTCCATTTAAAAGACGACTCAAAGCTATAGCATTTCAATACACAATCCATACTTTGAACATCTATCTTTCGACATAAGGCTCATTCGGAATAACCAAGCTTATAAGGTATAACCCGGAATATGGAAATTAGGAATCTTGAGCCAACCATACTTGAACTTACGGGAACAATATGGTATTCGATTCTAAGAGAGAAATTTTAGCCAACATATCTTGTTTGAGCTTTCCTTAAGTTACTACAACGCCCCAACACTTCTAGAAATTACAATCTATAGGAATATAGTGAAAATCGGTTAACAATTAAAAAGATTCTCATGATATAAATCTCTTAGGAATTTTGTCAAACATCTAACATGAGAAATATACTACAAGGCTCTACAATGGAGATCTTTTCATCCCTCAATCAATTTCAATAAGAAACTACCCAAAATGGTTCATTATTCCACATACTACAACTTTGTGTCACATGCATAGCCTATTTCCAACCCACTATATATATATATATATGAACTCATAACCTTTCATATGAACTCTTAGAAGTAGGACTTACCCGGAAAGATAATGATCTAGTGATTAGCTTCCTTGATTCTTGAGAATTAGTGGAAGATTGGATGATTAGAATGTTAAGTTTACTCATTCCCTCTCTAAAATGCCCTTACCTCTCTCTAGATTCACCAGAAAATAGCCCCAAATAAAGCCCCAAAGCCTATTTATCAAAATGGGCTCGGGGTTATGAAAATAGAAAAATGAAGACTCCAAAATCAAATCTGCGGTCGCAGAATGGACCGCAGAACGGGTATGTGGGTCGCAGAAAGGATCACAAAGCTACTGCCCAGACTTGGTCTGCACTGGGCAGGACTGCGACCATTTTGCGGTTCACAGACCATTTTTGCGGTTCACAAAATGATTCTACGGTCGCAAAATTTGTCGCAGCATCACATTTTTCCAGATTTTGGTAATTTGGTCATAACGTTTTGTAGGAGTGTCCAAATGACGAACGGTTTGAAGATTTAGAAACTAGACTCAAATATATTTCGTTTGATATGTTTTTCATCACATAAACCATATATACATGTAGATACGCTCGTCCAAAGTTTGTACTTGTGCGAACTCATTTTGAATTTTAGCCTATTATGTAGTTTTCCAACTTGACTTAGACTTAGGCCTGTTGTTAGACCCCACAGTACTTATTATATCTCTCGTACACTTATTACCATATCCCTTTGATATCCATCATATTAATATCACTCGTCTACACATAAAATAATATAATTATCCTGCCTTGGCACCACAAAACCTCAAATTACTTAGTGGAATTTTCCGGGGCCTTACATTCTCCCCCGCTTAGGATCATTCGTTCTCGAATGATAAGTAGTGTCCGTACCAAGCACTTAACATGATTTATCTATTTTCTCACATACCTCAAATCCCCAAATTTGACTAGCTTCCAAATTTTCCAGAAATTTCGGCAGCGTCTCCCCTGTAACTAGTCCTATCCACGTGCTAGAGAACCACCAAAACCATCCTAACAACACATCCACAACTCGAAAAAATACCACAATGTATATATCAATAACACTAACCTCAGAATTATAAGCACCGCATTATCTCAATGATATTTGGACATGAACTGCACATTTTTAAATCCTACCACCTAGAAGGTACCTTTCAAATCAAAACCAATTGCTATACAATCAAGCGAAAATATTTTCTTTCCACGACACTTTTGGACTTCAAGGTGGCCTCCTCGACTTACAAACTTCACCATAACACATTCACGGAAAACATCTCAACTCCCAAACTTATCTAACAATGATGACAAGTAGATACCCCTCATAAGCCAACTATCCATTAATTTCACCTTCTGTAGTTTCCACGGGAATTATACACAAAGTATCTCCAACTACCTTCTTAGACATAGGCACATGAAAACACAGGGTACATGGGGAACAATGATGGGAAGACATCATACTCATAGTTCGGCCTACCGTGATCTAGGCTTATTTCACCTTTATTATCAATTCATGTAACATCTCCAGGGAGAAAATATTGAGAATAACTCATTCACCCTCCTCAACTCTAAATCTCTGCGCGAACACCCAAACCAAACCTTTGATGACCTTCAACAATTACTCTAAGATGCTATCATAAATTGACCATAAAATTACCTAGAATATATGAGATCACAAGGTGATACTTCTCCTTTGACATGTTTGAACCTTCAAACCCCCTATAGATTTAATACAATGAGGAACAACGAAGTTCAAGATGGGGCTGTAATTATTTAGGAATCCATTAATGTGCTGAGTAGAGTATTTCATGAGGTTATATAATAAGAGACACGAAGATTACTACTAACAATGGTGACATGGTTAATCATTGTGATGAAATCATTTATTAGATAAATGAGGCATGGAGGAAACTAGCATGCATAGATAATGTGGGAACCATGTACGTGATGTTGAGATCTAAAAGAAGTGGGTCATTCAAACATGAGATGCATGGGAGGCATGATCAGGATGATGAATATGTTAGCATCAGTTATTCTAGGGAGGTGACGGGTTATGCAGGGATAATAACAATTATTCCATTACATATGCGTTGCTCGACCATATTTATCTCTAAGGAGAAGTGGTCAAGTATGTTACACCGGTTGCCTCCTTGAGTGTAGGGAAAATCAGTTTAGCTCAAAGTGGGAAGATTCTTGCAACATGGATGTGAGGGATATTTCATAAAATATATGAAGAAAGGTTACACCCTTGACAGTATTTGACCCAAGGAATCTACGCCCCATGCATACTGGGTTGAAAAAGAGGTTAAACACTTGTGAGGTTTTTACAATTCTAGCAGATTAACCATTTTCCGACAGTTAATCCTATATGAGAGGACTAGAGATACGATATACTTTCCTTTCAAATAAATATGCTCATAATATGTGAAAAAAACTGAAACGTCCACCTGAAGTGGGGAAGGAAAGGTCACGTAAGGCTACTTAACCTCCACCATACACGAGTGAACCATGTAGCAGTGACATCTTATTATTGGGATGGAATCATGCATTGGCTAGAGGAGTTCTAATGGTTAACATGATGCTCCGGGAAGAAAGACAAATAAAACTCCTATCCACCCAGGGAGGTGGAATTCCAAGGATAGTAAAACTCCCCGCACATGACAATGACATAGTCAATGATTCTAGAAGTCGAGTGGGTAAAGACAACGAAACCCAATGAGACAATATAAAATAATCATGGAAGGTTTGAAAATGTTCGTAATGAGTTCGCCATGACTTGAAAAGTAACCAGATGCTAATGAAAGGTATGAAAACATGAAAAGAAGACGTTATGCTACGATAACCCCCAAAGGTGCATTTGGTCTTGATGGAGAGCCTACTAAGAGTACTTATGAGAAGGGAAGTGTTATAGTGACACATAGAAGGCCGCGATCTCTCATGGTTATCGAATAAGTGTCGGGAAACTAGCACAATGAATTCACTAACTAAGGAACACAATTAACACTTGTTGTGGAGGTATAAAGAGAAAATGAATATTTGTTATAAGCTGGACATGTTTCTGCTAAATTAACTCCCAACTGCAATACAAGACCACATCACGGGCAACCATAATACTAGGAACAAAGTGAGCGACTTACTGCGGGATGTCCCAAGTGGGAACGAAGGTTATACTAAGATGGAGACACAAGGTCCTCCTATGGCGGAGATGTGAGGATCTCAATTTTCAAGGATATTTTATGCACATAGTGACCATTTCGATTGACATGCACACATATGATAGGTTATGAGGTCATCTTACTAAATAATGAAGGGGGGTTTATGATAATGCTCAAAAGGGAGTAAAGTGGCACCCCAAATCCTATGTGCCACATACACATAAGAGGGAGGGAGAGGCTCAAGAAAAATCTCAACACTAGGTTGTCTTACATATGATTTGATACTACGTAGGTAAACATTGTGATGGTCTATGCATTAACACGAATGAGAAAATGTTATCCATTTGAAACAAGAGGTTCTATAAGAACTTCATCAGGTATAGTACTTTGTTGATAATTTTGAGAAGTAAGTGGGAAGTATTAACCTAGGGTTCTGATTTAATTCAAAGAAATCACAATAGAACTCAATTCCTCAAAAGGTTGTAAGTAAGAGAATTTGTGATAGAGTGGTTTCATGAATAATGCGTCTCGTTAAGAAGGTGGATACATGCAATGTTTTGTGATTCATATTCTTGTTAAGACCATATCGATGCAGGCTCCCAATACAGGTATACATATATAATAAGGAAAAGTATGTGGTGTTCAGAATGATGTACTAAGGAGTGACTTACTTGGTAACTTTCGATTGATGGGGCAATGCCTTAGCTGATGCACCTCGACTCCACAACCGTAACATACTTGGTACCAACAACCCCCGTTCATTTCTTAGGTGCTCTCACCACATGATCCGGTGGTGCAGTGACATTGATAGGACTAAGGACACTTCCTCTAGAAACAAGTTCATCCAGCCCCCCCCCCCCACGTTTCGACACATTCTCCCAACAAAATCTTTTGCAATCTCCCCAATTTCAAAGGCGGGGTCATTCCCTCATTGCTGCTTTGAAATCATGGATTACTTATCTAGAAAATATGACATGACGAGGAAATTAGCTTCCGTTCTTGAGCTCTATCGCACGATCTAGAGAATCAAGGAAGGGTGAAATTCCTAAATTTTCAAGTAGTCTCCTAATTATAGATGTGGTCGGCAACACACCGATAAGAATGATTCTACTAGACACGGCCCCGAGGCATCCTAGGACACTATAAAACCTTAGGATCTGATACTAAGTTTGTCATGCCCCAAACGCGGCGAGCGCGACCGACGCTCAATCGAGGAAACCCGGCCGAGAAATCCTTTTAGTTTTCCTTCTACCCAAACTCATCCATGATTCAAGTGGATACATACTCCATTAATAAAACATTGAAAAGATTTAATTAGAAACTCCCATTTCATTTCCATTAGCAACTTCATTTATAATTTCTAAATTATTACAAGTTTATAGATATAATGAAAACATTTTTAGCAAATACCAACATTTCTAGTTCAACTCCAAACATTGAATGCCACCCATATCCACTCTACATAGCGTCTAAGTACAACAAAAGTGAAGAATGGATGTGCCGCGACAAGGCCCCGACTATACGTCATAATAAAAAATAAAACGTAAGATGACATAAAGCCCCGAATAGAGTAGGGCACACCAAAACCTCCCGAATAGAGAGTGACTTCTAATGAGGAACAAAGTCACCCGCTGATGAACCACCTGCATCTATTGAAGATGCAGCGCCCCCAGCAAAAAGGACGTTAGTACATATAGAATAGTACTAGTATGTATAACTAAACACCATCTCAATAGATTGAGTAATAATAGAGGGGTGGGAGGGACAGTTAATAATGCAATATGAGCTTTAAATAACACTTAAAATATCAAGTTAAGGATCATATAGATTTTCAAGCCAATATCCACGTTATTAGCTTGGGTGATTTTTTTGGTGCCAATATGTCACAATCCACAATACCACTGTGTCCTCACACGGAGTCCGATCTCGGCCTGATCGCCTAAGCCATCTCATTTGAGACATCAACCATATTCAAAATTTCATCCATAATACCACTGTGTTCTAACACGGAGTCTGATCTCGGCCCGATCCGCTTAGCCATCTCATTTGAGACATCAACCATATTCAATAAGTCATCTCACTTCATATTCGTTTCCCATCTTTCCAATACATTGGAACGAGTGTCCCCAATTATAAAGTTATTCTTGGCACTTTACCGTATTTCATGATTTAACACTTTTGTTTCTTTCAATTTCAAAGATCAGCATCAAATATCAACATATAAAGTATTTCAGATATTATATACCTCAAATTCATTAGTAATGGAAACTTCAAACACAAAAGGTTTCTTCCAAAATAATGGGGCATACCGACTAAAAAGAGAAACACACATTAAAACCATAAATAATCAATAAACCATTTACTCTTGCTATACTCTTTCCCAGAATTGACAATGTACAATTTCAACACCTGAGTATGTAAGAACTCGAGTCACACTGGATACATTTATAAAGTAAAGAATTAGTTAAATATCCACTTATGGGCATGAACTTGGTACAAAAACTTCCAGGCAATTCTATTTTCAAAATCATTTTTAAACGGTTTAGTCGAAGCTCATTTCATAATCTTGATCACATTCTCTCCTTTATTTGGCACCACTAGCGAAATTGGTTCCCAAAAGTTGTATGCATTGTGCAGGTCTGCGACCATTTTGCGGTTCACATACCATTTTTGCGGTTTGCAGAATGATTATGCGGTTGCAGAATTGGTCGCAGAATCAGATTTTGCCAGTGTATGGTAATTTGGGCTTAACCTTTTGTTGGAATGTCCAAATGATGAACGGTTTGAAGCGTTAGAAACTAGACTCAAAGATTTTTTATTTGATAGGTTTTTTCATCACATAACACCATATATACATGCAGGTATGCTCGTCCAAATTTTGTACTTATGCGAAGTCATTTGGAATTTTAGCCTATTATGTAATTTTCCAACCCGACTTAGCCTCAGGCCTCTCCTTAGACCCCACTTTACTTATTATATGTCTAATACACTTATTATTATATCCCTTTGATATCCATCATATTAATATCCCTCTTCTACACATAAAATAATATAATTCCCTACCTTGGCACCACAAAATCTCAAATTAGTTAGCGAAATTTTCCGGGGCCTTACGCCCTCCCTCCTCCATCACGCCACCACTGTCCACCCTGACGCCCCATCAGGTAAGATCTCTTTTATGTATTCCCCCCTTCCCTCTTTTCCAACGTCATTCCTCATTCTCTTTCTCTCCCTAGAGTTGCTTTTAGTTTTATTATTTTTTTCCCTTTTTAGGTTTGAGTTAATTTTGTTTAGGCAATGAGGGCTCATTTTGTTGGGTTGTTTATGACCAGAGTGAGGTGAGAAATTATAATTCCCACCACCTCAATCAAATTAGGAGGGTATAACATAGTTGGGAAGGTAAGGAAAATTTATGCACATATGGTGTTCAATGAAATGCGTGAATGAAATTTTTGTTGAGGTTTAGTGAAGTCTAAGTAGTTAACCTAACTTTATTGGAAATGAAAACATCTCTTAAGTGTGGGGTGGTCGTTAGGTGTCTTATGAACTTCAAGTGTGTTCTTTCTAAGACAAGTGTCATTCATGGCCGACTTAGGCACGACTTAGGTGTTTCCTTGACCAAGTTGAATTGTGCTAATTAACGTGTAATAACTATAAAGTCACAAACGGATGCGGAGGGGTTTCAAACAGTTGATTTGAGTGTTACTGATGGCACTACTGCAGTGGAGCCTAGACTAGCCGCTATGATAGAGGTTCACTACCAGCTCTCACCACGACTTGAGTGATTTTGAGAGAGCTTCTGACACCCACTCTAATTTTGATCTTGCTTATTTGGATTATTGTAATATTGTGCAAATGAAGGAAGTGAACATTCTTCATTGTGGGATAGGAACTCACACTTTAATTTTTGTGGCATGTGCTTAATTTCTAGTGATATATGTTGAATTGCATGATCACAATTATGGCCATTCTAATTTTATAATTGTAGTAGTTTTTTTTGGTAGTGGCTTAATCCTGGGTTTTCTTCAAACCATGGTTCTATTCCAAGGATGCTAGTTTCTTGAATTGCATGATCACACTTATAGCTATTTTAATTGTGTATAATTCTATTAGTTTTTTTATAGTGGCTTAATCTTGAGTTTGCTTTAAACTACAGTTCTCCCTCCAATGCCGTTTCTTGAACCGGGTATTTTTGGAAAGATTTTTTTTAAACTTTGTAAAGAATTGCGGACTTTTCTTGACGATGGACTATTTCTTGAGGGACTAAAGTCTAAAGAAAAATATAAATTTTTTTTGTTTCTCTTTTATTTTGTTTTCTGGTTGAACTGATAATGGAATTGGAAGAAACTTGAGTAATTTGTGCTTTTGACATGTTTTACATCAAGGCTTAGGTCTCGAGAATTTGAACTAAGTAATTTCTTCATGATCTCTATAATTACATGTCTTGACAATATCTGTGACTTTTTTTGACACCGAGGCTCATTTTTTTACTCTTGTGACTAACTTCCGTGTGCTGAAATTTTATGATGACTTTGCTAGTTACTTTAACTCGAGAGTAAGGTCTGGGCAGTCCCAATTGAGTCATATGCATTGTGTGAGATGAGACTTTAGTGTACTCTGTGCCATCCTTGCTAGTCTAGAACTTACCCCGTGGGAGTCAAAACGAAATGATTAAGTCTTGGATGTTTGGGAAGTGATGTAGGCTTTCTTTGATTGACCATTTAGCCTATTTTACTATCAGTGTTTAATATTATCCTTAGTCACCCCTTTTGATCCCGTAGACCTTTTCTTGAGCAACCACATTACAAGTCGAATCCCCTTTGTTCTTAATCAAATCTTGTTGAACCTTTATCTCCGAAAGCACTTAAGTAGCCAGAAGAGTAAAAAAAATAGATTTGGTAGCTTTTGAGTGGACCCATAGAAAGGCCGAAAAGGTACACTTGTGTACAACAAAAATAGGTACAAGCCGAAAATACCATATTAAGGAGAGTGAAACAAAAGGAATAAAGGAGAAAAAAGGAATAACACCTCCCCTGTCGTTATCTAGGCTAGTAAGTATCTATATGTTGATGTGGTTAATGAAGAAGGGCCTAAATGTGTAAGGTTTCATGAAAAGACATTGAATTGGTCGTGACAAGAAGGTGGTTGGAAGTGAAGTATATTGTAATTAAGTGCTTAAGAGGGTTAGTCATTATTTTCTCAAATATATCCTACCCGACCTTTAGCCTACATTGCAACCTATAAAGTCATATTTGATCATAGACGTTGTGAGTTTAAATTAGTAGATACTTACACTACACGCAAGCCTATGGATTGAGCTTTGGGTGGAAAAAGGGTTTCTTTGTGAGAGTGAGCAATTTTTTTCGATCTGAGAGTCCTTGAAATATACTTGAACTTATATTGAGCCTGTGGACTACTTTCTTTGCGGTTTGTTGGTAAGGGCACATGATTGGCAAAGAATTGGTAGAGACCTTGATTTTTGAGTTTGTACAAGCAGCGAGTCATAGTATGGAATGCATTAGAGTCATATTTTGAGGACAGGATGTTATAAAGAGCCACATGAATATTTTAAATAATCTTGGCATGAGTTTAAAACTTGAGGAAATGTATAAAGAGTACATATGTTGGGTTCTAAGCATTGATATAAATCATTGTCATTGGTATGATGCTTAAGTGTATTTTTATAGGTGTTTCTTGCCTATGTGCTTAATTTTAAGTTACTCGAGGACAAGAAAGAGTTTAAGTGTAGGGTGGTGATAAAGGATGAAAAGTGCATGTTTTGAATATGTTTGTGCATTATTTCTTGTGTGAGCCGCGGGAGTTCACACCGCTTCTAAAGTGAAAATATGCTCATTATGTGTTTCTTATGTGTAGGAATGTACTTGCACGAAAAATGATGAAAAAGAGAAAAATTGACAAAAGAAAAGTTGAAGAAAAAATCTTGGAGAACGAAGTGAGGTTCACTTTGCTAGACCAGGACCGGAGCAGAAAAAACAAGTTTTTCCAATCTGAATTAGGAGAAACCAAATTCTCCTCAACTCAAAACTAAACAATATAAATATTATAGTTATCCACTTTTTGAAGGGAGAAGAGTTAAGAGAGGCAAGAACATGCTTGGAGCAGGGAGAAGGATTCAATTTCACATTTTTTCCTCTTTCTTCCTATTTTCCATTGCTATGAATTCTAGTCCTATATTTGTGCACACAATGGTGTGTAGCTAAATTCACATATAGGGTTTGATGGAACGTATTGAATGATGATTTTTTCCCACTGCATTTAATATAAAATTTTCCATTTCCTTTTCTCTAATTCTTCAACTATATTATTATTGTTGTTGATTGAAAAACTCTCAATGAACTACACCTATTTAGTGTGTACTGCTCGAGAGAGAGTATGCATTTAGGTAGTTGTTGAATAACACCACTCGTAACGTATTTGTGATATCAATACGGAGGGTTCAAAGGAGGGATTAGAGATAACGAAACCTGTGCAATCGTAGTGAGCGGTGAATTAGTGTCAGCTAGCATAGTTTGAGAGAATACATCTAGTAAATTGTGGTAGTTCTCAAGAGAGAGCTACGACACCCCAAGTACTCACGATCGGTAGATAATACTTGGGAGAATTTATAAAAAAAGTAGTGGGAGAGATTCCGACAATAGGGAAAATCAAACCTAGACTTTTCCAATCTTGTCTACAATATTTGCGCTGTTAGATATAAATTACTGCATTTTAATTACCTTTCCTTAGTTAATAAACACTCAAACTATTATTTAATATTTTTGAGGGTTGATTACTTGAATTCTTGAGAAACTAGTTATAACAACCCGACCGGTCGTTTTGAGCTCTAGCGCGTCGTTCAGTAGTTTGGGGTTATGAGCAGCTCCGTTTCAGGTATTATGACTTGTAGATGTGGTCGGAATTGAATTTCGGGAAGCTTACAGTTGGTTTGGAAAGAAAATTCTCATTCTAAAAGTCATAAGTTGGAGAAATTGACTAAGATTGGAATTTTGAGTAAACGACCTCCGAATCAGGATTTGAAGGTTCCAGCAGGTTCGTATGATGATTTCGGACTTAGGCGTATGTCCGGATCAGGTTTTGGATAACCCGGGAGCGTTTTGGCGTATATGGCAGAAGTCAGCATTTTTGAAGGAATTTCTTAAGTTTGGCTTGAAGCGCATTTCAGTGATATTGATGTCCGTTTGGGATTTCTGAGTCGGGGAATAGCTTCGTATGGTGATTCTGGAGTTGGGAGCACGATCAGAAGTGAATTCGGATGTCTGTAGGTCATTTTGAAGTCATTTGGCTAAAGATAGAAATTTAAACGTTTTTGAGAAATCCGCCCGGAAATAAGAATTTTGATATCGGGGTCGGAATGCAATTCCGGAAGTTGGAGCAGGTCCGTAATGTCAAATATGACTTGTGTGAAAAATTTGGGGTCAATCGGACGTAATTTGATAGGTTTCGGCATCGGATGTGGAAGTTGGAAATTACTAAGTTCATAAAGTTGGGACTTGGGCGCGATTCGTGGTTTCGATGTTGTTTGATGTCATTTGAGGCCTCGAGCAAGTCCGCATTATTTTTTGGAACAAGTTGGTATAATTGGACGGGGTCTCGGGTGGATTCCTGGTGTTTAACAGATCAATATTTGAAGTTGAGAAAAGCTGAAGTTGTTGGTGTCTGGTGCGACCGCACCTGCAAGGCTTTGGCCGTAGGTGCAGCATGGGCGCCGTTGGTGCGAGGAATTGGTGGCGGGGCTGGGAGCGCATGTGCGATGATATTTCCGCACCTGCAAAGGCGCAGATGCAGATAATGGGGCGTAGGTGCAATTTTGGGCTGGAGCTGAGGAAGCCGCAGGTGCGAGAGATTGGTCGCACCTGTGGGAGCACAGGTGCGGAAATGAGGCTGGGCAGAATGTTTTAAAACCGAGATTGTTGGCCATTTCTCTCATTTTTCTCATGGCTTAGGCGATTTTAGGAGGGCTTCAATAGGGGAAATTCATAATCAATGTCAAGGTAAGTGATTTTTTCATGTTTTTAAGTTAAATACAAGTTATATGCATGGATTAGACATGGAAATTCGTAGGAGAACTGAGATTTTTGAGGAGAGACCTAAAAATGTTTGGATTTCTACCACAAATTTGAGCATACAATTTAGAGTAAATCGTATATTTAAGTTAGTATGGCTATGGGTAGAATATATCTTCGAGAAATTTCGAATTTTGGGCACGTGGGACCGAGGGCATTTTGGCCAATTCACTGAGCGGGGTTGGGAAATTATATAATTCGGATTTTTTGTACATATTAGAGTACATTTTCGTTGGTGTGCCGTTGTTTGGATAGTTTTGGGGCGTTGTGCATCCATTGGGGTCGTCGGAAGGGCTTGGAAGCCGATTATGGAATGTCGGAGAGAGGTAAGTCTCTTTTCTAACTTCATGTGGGGGAATTGTCCCCCTAGGTGAACTAATTAAGTATGCGTTACTATCTGCGGGGGCTACGTACGCACGAGGTGATGGGAGTCCGTGCGTACCTACTATTATTCCATGTCCGGGTAGCCTAGAACCCACTAGCATGCCTTACCCGTTGTACCTGTGATCATGTCTGTAATATTACACTGCTAATATAATCGAAATTGTAATTGAATGACTAAGGAAGATTAGAGTTTATTTTCTTAATCATCTAAAAAGAGAATTGATTTCCTTCGCGGGCAATTGTATTTCTGGATAAGGTTATATATTAAACATTATAAAAACTTGGAAAGTGAATTGCGAAAAATGATTCAAATACTATTTTGTGGTTTTTAAAAGAGAAACTGTCATATACTTGAGTATTTATTTTCCCGATGTAGTCGGGGTGAACTGTTGATTGTGCATGACTGCATGTGACCGCTCGCAATTTACATTCCGCGAGCGGAGTGTTATTTCCCCTACTCTCATGGGAGCGAGTCGTATGCCACATCGAGATTGAAAGAAATATTATGGTTCGGGCCGTTCGACCCTCGACAGTGCCCAGAGATGATTATTATGATGGCTCCGGCCGGTTATCCTTATCCCGTATGCGCATGCTAAATTGTTAAATGTTTCAAGTTTTTTATTAAAGTGATAAGATATTTGGGGGAAAATAAAGAAGAAATTTGTTTATTTAAGAGATTTGGGGGAAAATGAGGAAGTAGTAACTGTTTATTTACTTTCAGTATTTACTTGGATTTCAGTTCCTTATATATGTTTGCTGCTTACTACCTTTGAACGCCTACCGTGTTCATCATATGCTGTTAAATTAATTTGTTGGACCTTAGTGAGTGTCTAATTCGACCTCTCGTCACTACCTCTCTAAGGTTAGGCGAACGACTTACTGAGTGCACGTTGTTTTTGTACTCATGCTACACTTGCTGTGCATTTTTATTGCACAGGTACTTTCAAAGTGACATGGCTGGTTTGGAGACTTAGGGGAGCTGCACCATCCGGAGGCGATCCGCAGCTGACAAAATATCCCTCTTACTATATTTATTTTTATTTTTAAATTCCTTGTCCAATTTGTATTTCGGACAAGCTTTATGATGATTGTATAAATTCTTAGAAATTGCTCATGTACTCGTGACACGGGGTTGTGGGGTGTGTTTGGGATATAATTGCTAAAATTGAATATTTAAACCATTGTATTCACTTGACGGATTTTATTTAGTTATTATGTAATAAAGTGAAAGATAATGACTTTCATAATTGATAAAACATGAATTTATGTCGACTAATTAATAATTGGCATGCCTGACGGTGGTGTCCGGCGCCATCACGACCTCGGTAGATTTTGGGTCGTGACAATATGGTATCATAGTGCTAGGTTCCCTTAGGTCTCACGAGTCATGAACAAGTCTAGTTGAGTCTTGGGGATCGGTACAGAGACATCTGTACTTATCTTCGAGAGGCTACAAGGTTGTTAGGAGTACTTCCCTTCTTGATTCCTTATCGTGCAATTCGATTCCTTTGAGGCTTATGCCTATGTTTATTTCTACTCAATCTTACGCATAGTGAAGCGCTTGCTATGAATCGGGAATTTGAGGAATTGATATGGTGTTACTGATATAGTGCGGGGTGTTTCCCATGAGTAGTTGGATGGGGCTATTGTTGTTGCCCTACATAAGAATATTATGTTATTTTAGCTCGGTTTCTGTGTTTCTGAGAACTTTGAGGCTATGCTCAGATAGTGATAATGGTTACAATTAGTTATCGTGCGATGTCGATATGATGATAGAATTCTCTCCTATAGGTTGGGGTTTGTTGACCCATGTCACTGCACAGTTTTGAAGATTGACAAAAGGCTGACCAGTTGAACCAGGTCCATCAGAGCACACATCTTGAACTAAATAGCTGGCACATGAACCGTGTATGCTTAGGAGATGTTTGCGAATATGAAGTATCAATGAACCAAGAGATTGTCTTCGTATGTGAAGGATGCAAACTGATCTGATTAATTGAAGTCGAATTCAGCAAGGAAAGTAAACAAAAGAAAGGAAGTTGAGTTTGGTTCAAATTTTTTCACCCAGGTAGAGTTGAACTAGAATTGAAAGACAAGCTCAATGAATGACTCTATAAATACTTGATGTATTTTTGATGGAATTCAACACGCACAAAAGCTGAAGTGAATCAAAGTGTGAAAGCAAAATTCCCAGAGTTAGTTTTGCTAGCAGAATCATTGTGCGATGCATAGGCTACAGTTCAACTAGAAGAACCAGTTGCATCGGATTGATTATTGAGTCTAGTTGATTGTAGAAGGAGTTTTAATATTGTATCTTTCAGCTTTCATAGAAGCAATTGTAATAGGTACGTATTGTTCAAGTTAGAGTTAACTTGAGGTGTGTAGAAATTAGCTAGGGGCTAGTTACTACAAAGGGATTAGAGTTAGTCCTAGGATTACAGAAGAGGTTATATTGTATGCCCGTTTGGCTCAGAGGTTTTAGTGAAGAGTTGAGCAAATCCTACTGAGGAGTAGGTCGTAGTTTTTTCACCTTTTGAGCCAGGTATTTTCCACATAAAAATCTTTGTATTTTTACTTTATTGCTTTTTATTGTTCCGCAACAGTAGTAGTTGGAACACCAAGAAGAACTAGGTTCTTCTGCTGAGACAACACTCGAAAATTGGTTACCACACAAAGTAACTTATCTTATTGTGTGGTATAGAAGTCAAAACCATCAATTGGTATCAGAGCAGGTTATCCTTGAAAGGATAACACCTTGGAGAAGATCAAGATGAGTGCACCACCTGGAAATTGGGAAGGTCAATCAACTGCAAGGCCACCACTCTTCAATGGCAAGTACTACTAATGGTGGAAAAATAGGATGAAAGATGACGTAATTGGAGAAGACTATGAACTCTGAGACATAGTCAGTGATGGTCCTCTAGCCACCATGATGAAGAATGCTGAAGGTATAGATATACCAAAGACAAGAGCTGATTGCGCTACTGAGGATCTAAAGAAATGGGAGAAGAATGCAAAGGCCAAAAAGTGGATAGCATGTGGACTATGTCCAGACGAGTACATCAGAATCCAAAGTTGCACCACTGCCAAAGAGATTTGGGACACCTTGCAAGTAACCCATGAAGGAACACCTCAAGTAAAAAGGTCAAGAGGTACTATACTATACTCTCAGTATGAAAACTTCACTATGAAAGAAGGAGAGACTATTCAATAGATGTACACAAGGTTCACAACCTTGACTAATGAACTGAAGTCTCTTGGAAGAATCATTCTTGAAGAGGACAAGGTTGAGAATATCCTAACAAGGGTCTTGCCTATTTCTTGGGAAAGCAAAATCACTGCTATCCAGGAATCTAAAAATATGGCAACCCTCATATTGGATGAGCTAATTGGAAACCTCACTGCCTATGAATTGAGAAGGCAGACAATAAAGATGGATGGTCCAAAGAAGGGGAGGAGTCTAGCCCTAAGAATCAGTGAGGGAGGAGATCTAGAAGATGATGAGATGGCCATGATCACCAAAGAATTTAGGAACTTTCTCATGAGGAAGAAAGGCATCTCTAGAGGAGGAAACTACAACAAATCAAAAGCTCCAGAAAGACCAACCAACGAGGGATGCTATAAATGTGGTAAGATTGGCCATTTCATTAAAAACTGCCCTCAGTGGGAAATAGAGTGGAAAAAGGAAAGGTATGAGAGAAGGAACATGAGGAAGGAACATGTTTAACCCAAGACAACCACAACAAAGGCTATGGTTGCTGCTTGGGGGGAAAGTTCAGATGAAGAATCAGAAGATGGGGAGACTGAAGATCAGGCGCTCATGGAAATTGGAGAATCTGACAAGGAATCACATGAAGAACCAGAGGTAAGTATCTCTCATCTTAAAAATAAAGTAAAGTTCCTATCTAAGGAAAAACTCTCTGAGTTGCTACTTGATTTCATAGATTATTCCGAGGAAACAACCAAAGAGAAGGATCAACTATCTAAAGAATGTGCAATTCTAGAAGCAAAGTGCATAAACCTGGAAATCAGAGTTAGTGAATCTGAAAAGAAAAACACTGACTTGTTGAACCAGGTTCATCCACTTGAAACTGAGATTCTAGAACTAAAATCTGAAAACTTAAAGCTAAAGCTAGGATCCAGTAAAAAGGTTGTTGATTATTCTCATATCATGTTAGAAGAAAACGTGGGAAAACTAAAAGATAAGATGTATGCCAAGGATGAACAGATAAGAACTCTTAATGAAGAACTTGGCAAAGTCAAACATGAATTAGATCGAACTTGTAAATGGAATAAATCCTCTGATGCCCTGATATGGCTTCAAGAGAATCATAGTAGCAACATGAGAGGGATTGGCTTTGGAAGTCAATTGCCCAAGTGGGATCCCAAAAACAAGTATCTCACTCTTCCTAATAATAAAATCTGCACCCATTGTGGTAAGACTAGGCACTACAAATATGAGTGTACTGCAAAAGAGCAGGCCAGTCGAAAAATGAGAGGTTTGTAAAAGGGAAAAACTAGCTGCCAAATTGGGCCAGGAAAAGTTTGATTTATCCATTATATCATAGAAAAGGACACAAACTAGATTGGGTTCTTAAGACTAACCTTTGATTCCTTTTGCAGGTTCAAGTGAGAGGAGGCAGCCATATTTGGTACTTGGATAGTGGCTGCTCAAAGCATATGACTGGGAATATGGAACAGTTCCTTTTCACTTGAAAGTCTCAAAGGAGGAAAGGTCTCCTTTGAAAACGGAAAGAAAGGTGAAATAATTGGGGTTGGTAAGGATGATACACGATCTATTGAACATGTGTATCTAGTAGATGGCTTGAAATATAGTCTGATCAGTGTATCACAATTGTGTGACAGAGGTAACCTGGTTGCTTTTACTTCCACAAAATGTTTTGTGATTAACATGCTTACTGAAAAGATTGTTTTGCAGCGAAAAGGAATGAATAACATCTATGTCATAGACTTGTCCACACTGTCTGAAAATGAACTCACCTGTCTAAGTGTGTTGGACAGTGATCCCCTCCTGTGGAACAAACGACTTGGTCATGCAAGTCTAACTCAGCTTAACAAACTAGTCTCTAAGGATTTAGTGGTAGGACTTCCTAACATTAATTTCATGGAATACAAAGTTTGTCAGGCATGTTCCAGGGGGAAGCAGGCAAGGTCCTCTTTCAAAAGTATGAAAATAGTCTGTACCACCAGGACATTGGAACTGGTTCATATGGATCTATGTGGTCCTATGAGAACTTTGAGTAGATGTGGTAAGAGATATGTGATGGTGCTAGTAGATGATTTTTCAAGGTTCGCTTGGACCTTATTCCTAGCATCTAAGGATGAAGCATTTGATATGTTCACCTCATTTGTCAAGAAAACTCAAAATCAATTGGGACATCAACTGGCATCAATAAGATCTGACCATGGTACTGATATTGAGAATACTAAGTTTGCTGAGTTCTGTGATGAACATGGTGTTAATCATAATTTTTCTGCTCCTAGAACACCACAACAAAATGGGGTTGTTGAAAGGAAAAACAGAACTCTGGAAGACATGGCAAGAACCATGCTCCTATCCAGCAAACTACCTCACAGCTTCTGGGCTGAAGCAATAAATACTGCTTGTTACACAATCAATAGATGCATGACTAGACCTCTGGTAGGGAAAACTCCCTATGAATTACTTAAAGGGAGAAAGCACAACATATCCCACTTTAGGGCTTTTGGATGCAAGTGTTATGTACACAATAATCGCAAAGATTTACTAGGAAAATTTGACCCCAGAAGTGATGAGGGAGTATTCTTGGGATATTTATCACATAGTAAAGCTTATAAATTGTATAATAAAAGAACTATGTGTGTAGAAGAAAGTATACATGTTGTCTTTGATGAAACTAACATTCTTGCTGAGAGACAGGAACCTGAAGATGAGGAGCTTGGACAGGTAAGAAGCAATGATCACACTGAAGCAATCATGAAAAGTAGAACAGGTGATAGACCAGGTTCAACTACCCTAAGCATCGTGACAGGCGGAACTCAACATATGCAACCTGGCCCTGATCCTGCTGTACAGCAACAAGACATCATGGAATCATCTAGGAATGAACAACTCGTACTTAAGCCACACAAATATTAGAGTTCTTAGCCTCTTGAGAATATCATAACAGATTTGGCATCTGGAATCAAAACAAGATCATCCTTGAAAAATCTGTGTGCGTTTGATGCCTTTCTATCCATGATCGAACCAAAGAACATTGGGGAAGCCCTACAAGATGGTAATTGGGTAAATTCCATGCAAGAAGAGCTGGATCAATTTAAAAGAAGTCAAATATGGCACTTGGTACCCATGCCATTGAATAGATCTGTAATTGGCACCAAGTGGGTCATCAGGAACAAGCTCGATGAGGATGGAACGGTTACAAGGAATAAGTCAAGATTAGTTGTTCAAGGATATAGTCAAGAAGAAGGAATTGACTATGATGAGACCTTTGCCCCTGTGGCAAGACTGGAGGCAATCAGACTTCTTATAGCATTTGCTGCACACATGGAATTCACNAGAAGATGTATTTGTCAAGCAACCTCCAGAGTTTGAAATCAAGGAGTCACCTGACCATGTATACAAACTCGACAAGGCTCTATATGCTTTCAAAAAGGCACCAAGAGCATGGTACGAATGATTATCAAAATTCATGCTAGATCATGGGTACAAACGAGGCAAATCTGATAGTACCTTGTTCTTAAAGAAAAAGGGTAATAATCTCCTGGTTGTGCAAAATTGAGCAAGAAATTTGCTATGCTAATGGGAAGTGAGTTTGAGATGAGTATGATGGGTGAGGTAAACTTTTTCTTAGTCTTGAAAATTAAGCAAAACCCAAATGGAACAATGATCCACCAACAAAGGTATGTGAAAGAATTGCTCAAGAAGTTTAAAATGGAAGACTCAAAAGAAATAGAAACTCCCATATCCACAACTACAAAATTGGATATAGATGAACCTGGTTCATCTGTTGATCAAAAGCTATGTAGAGGGATGATTGGGTCTTTATGTTGTCTCACTTCCAGCAGACCTGATATTGTGTTCAGCGTGGGATTGTGTGCTAGGTTTTAGGAAAATCCAAAAGAGTCCCACCTCACTACATTAAAGGGAATTTTGAGATATTTGAAAGGCACCACTAATTTATGCCATTGGTATCCTAAAGTTAGTATTTTCGACCTTGTCGATATGCTGATGCTGATTATGCACGGTTCATGGTTGACAGGAAGAGTAATTTAGGTATGGCTCAGTTTTAGGGTTCATGTCTTGTGTCTTGGGCTACCAAGAAACAAGTTTCAGTAGCGTTGTCTACTGCTGAGGCTGAATGTGTGGTTGCAGCATCATGTCGTGCCTAGTTGTTATGGATCAAACAACAACTCATGGACTTTAGTATTGATGTGGGATGTATTTCTATATTTTGTGATAACAATAGAGCTATTAGTATGACGAAGAACCCGGTTCATCACAAAAAGACTAAGCACATATATGTTAGACATCATTTCCTAAGGGATAGCTATGAAAAAGTAATGATCTCAATCGAATTTTGTGCTACTGATCATCAAATTTCTCATATATTCACTAAATTACTTAGTAGGGAGCATTTTGAGTGAAACATGCTGGAATTAGGGATGATTAAGATCACCTGATTGAAAAACTTTTTTTTTTTTTTAAAATGAATTTGTTTTGGCTAGAAAATTTTAATTATGTACTTAATCAGATTAATAATTGCTCAGCATCATGTCTTTATTTCCATTCTCTTGTGCCATGTATTAATATGATTCCATGGATACTAATAATGTTTATCTATCTTTGTAAATTGAGGCAATTTATAGATTTCTAACAGGATGAACCTGGTTCATCTATGCTGATTCATATGACTGACAAGGTACGTACTCTTCTCCATAGAGTAATTCAATTACATTCACACATGAGCATGATTCTATCTATATTGGTTCATTCCTAAGTCTTTGTACTAATCCATAAATGAACCCGTTCCAAGGAGTCACCTCAGCCTAGAAATAGGGAACTCTCAACCGTCAAATCAATGACACTCCTACAACTATTAGACTTCCACTTGAATAAATTTTTTATCCGTTGTAAAATTAATGGCCATATCTTATAAAAGGCAATCATTACTCCTCTCTTCATAAAGGTTCCTTCAAACCATGTTTAACTCATACTACACAACCCAAAACTTGCAACTCGTCTTTTCCTCTTAACAAAGCAAACAAAAAATGTCTTCACCTCCACCAGCTTCTTCGTATAATTACTTACCTAATCGTGATTACGATGGGGGACATTATGATCCTGTCACCAATTCTCCATCTGTTTACAGCTCTGAATCACCAGAAATTCCATCATCCCCTGAAAATACACCTATTCTTGAACCCACTCCAAAACCTACTCCTGCCCCAAAGAATCGTCGTGTTAAAGTTCTTGACTAGAAATCTGTTGCTTCTAGGGCTAGGGAAAAATTCTTGGAGGACCTTATTAAAGCAGACAAAAGTACTACGTCAAATTCATCCAGTGAATCATTTAAATCAGCTAATGAGGAAGAAGCACCTAATTCAACCAGTTCTGAAAAAGATAATCTTGAAATCGATTCTGAATTTACTTCTGCTGATAAAAGATTTGTGTTGGTAGGGTCTGTTGTTGCTGTCGAAATACCTGGAAGGAAGAAGGGTGGGAGAAAAGAAAGAATTCTTGAGAGAGAGGGAGAAGAAGATGTGAGGGGATCTAGGGAGGATGATACCACGCTGGTTATCTGTGGTCCCATTCCTGAAACTATGGGAAAAAAGGTCACAGATTTAGGGGGAAGCATAATTGAGGAAGTTGCAGCAGGTCTTGCATGTCTGAAGAAAGGTACAGATGAACCTGGTTCATCGGGGGAAGAAACATTGGCTGAAAGGTTGAAAAAACTGGGGGAGTCTTATAACCTCAAGAGAATAAGGAGTCAGAAACCTAAGAAGGCAACTCACCCAGTTCCTTAAAAGAAAAGGAAAATTTCTGAAGTTGATGATGTTTCTTCTCCAAAAGTTAAAGCTACTCGTAGCATTGTGAGAGAAGAAGAAGAGAAATTATAAAAGGCTCTGAAGGAGAGCAAGAAGAAGAGGGAAGCAAAAGGAAAAAAAAAGTTGGAGAGCCCGTTGAGGCTATTTAGATTGAAGAGACTAGGTTGGACCTGATCCAACAGAAGGAGCAACCTGCTCTAGGCGTGGCTGAGACACCAAAACCCACAAAGGAAAAGGCTTCTTCAAAGAAGTCAGCTAGGATGTCTGTCACATCAACAAGATCTGTTAAGAAGACCAGGGCCAAGCCAAAGAGAGTGAAAGTTGTTTATGATGATGATGCAGACTAGAGTGGAGAGGAGCATAAGGAATTGGAGTGGTGACTCACAGAGTTATCATGTTTGGAAAAAGGACAATACTAAAGGGTAAGCTGGTGAAGGATTTAAAGGAGCCTGAAATGCAATATCTGATGGAAACTCTGGAGGTGCAAGGCTGGAAGGACCTGGTCCTTTGCATGGAAGGTAGGCTGGTAAGAGCTGAGTTGTTAGAGTTTATGGGGAATGCCAGTGTCAAGGAAGGCAGGGTCACGTCTATGGTCAAAGGAATTGAGGTTTCCTTTGATGCTAAATAACTAGGTGTTATTCTTAACATACTAGCTGAGGGCTATGAGGACTATACAAGGCAGAGATGGCCTTGTCTAGATGGGATGGCCTCAGCAATCGACATCACCAGGTTCTTTAGTGATAGTGAGAAGTATATTGAACCCAGGCCGGTTCACAAGAGTGAGATGAAGCCCGAGCACAAGCTACTCTTTGAGTTCGTCATCAAGTTCCTACTGCCTAGACAAGAAAGAAGGCACATGGAAAATTATATGGATATTACTTTGATGGAATGCTTGTACAGGGGAAAGCAAATTAATTGGCCAGCTTTCATCATCCAACTCTTTGACAGAGTGGTGAACGGAACCAAATCACACACAATTCCTTATGGCTTCATTCCGACAGTAGTGCTTGCACATTTTGGGGTTCCAATAAAGAAGGTTGAGATGAATATTGCCAAAGATTATTTTGGGAAGGAAACTTTACTTACATGTGACTACAATGTCAATGTTCATGTGGATGAACCTCGTTCATCTAGGAAGCAACCAGTCAACAGCGAAGTTAGAACTTTGGTGGAAGAAAACGAGATTAAGGATATGGAGATCCTTCATTTTAAGTTTCGTGTGATTGAGATTGAAGAAGAGCAGGATGCTCTTAGAGCTGAATTATCAAAGGAGAAAGAAAAGAACGAGGGTGTTCTTCAGGAGATGCTGTCTCTCCTACAATCCAAGTCCACAACCTCCACTGCACCTTCCCATCCTTAGGCTTCTCAGGGCTTCCACAACCCATCTTAAGACCAGTTATCAGTTTCAGTTCTTTTTACTCCTTTTTTTTGTTTCTCATGGTTGGCTTGTTTTTGTTTTTCTATATGGTGGTTAATTATCATTACTTATCAATGAATTGTGCTTTTAGTTATTGAGTTGTCTCAATTTCTAAGTTAGCTAACATTTATTGGTTTCTTGTGTTGATTAATCATGCTTTGCACCTGTAGTTGCCTCAATGGCCATGAGTAATAAGTAATAAACCTGGTAAGTATATCATTTTGTAAACTTTTTGATGATGCCAAAAAGGGAAAGATAGATATGTGTGCTGAACTTGCTGAGCTTTTCAAAAATATTTTTGAAGTGATATTTATAACCTAATGAACCTGGATTTTCTATGATTAATGCTTAAAACCATACAACGTTCTTTGGAGTGTATACAGAATTAAGCACAGATTTTGTCATAAAATATGGGGAATTTATTGACCCATGTCACTGCATAGTTTTGAAGATTGAAAAAAGGCTGACCAGTTGAACCAGGTCCATCAGAGCACACATCTTGACCTAAATAGCTGGCACATGAACCGTATATTCGTAGGAGATGTTTGTGAATATGAAGTATCAAGTAACCAAGAGATTGTCTCCGTATGCGAAAAGGTTGCAAACTGATCTAATTAATTGAAGTCGAATTTAGCAAGGAAAGTATACAAAATAAAGGAAGTTGAGTTTGGTTCGAATTTGTTCACCCAGGTAGAGTTGAACTAAAATTGGAAGACAAGCTCAACAAATGACTCTACAAATACTTGATGTATTTTTGCTGGAATTCATCACGCACAAAAGCTAAAGTGAATCAAAGTCTGAAAGCAAAATTCCCAGAGTTAGTTTTGCTAGCAGAATCATTGTGCAATGCGAAGGCTACAGTTCAACTAGAAGAACCAGTTCCATCTGTTTAATTAATGAGTCTAGTTGATTGTAGTAGGAGCTTTTAATATTGTATCTTTCAGCTTTCATAGAAGCAATTATAATAGGTACGTATTGTTCAAGTTAGAGTTAACTTGAGGTGTGTAGAAATTAGCTAGGGGCTAGTTACTACAAAGGGATTAGAGTTCGTCCTAGGATTACAAAAGAGTTTATTTTGTAAGTCTGTTTGGCTCATTAGTAAAGAGTTGAGAAAATCCTACTGAGGAGTAGGTCGTGGTTTTTTCACCTTTTGAGCCAGGTGTTCCACGTAAAAATATCTGTATTTTTACTTTACTACTTTTTATTATTCCGCAACAGTAGTAGTTGGAACACCAAGAAGAATCGGGTTCTTCTACTGAGACAGCACTCGAAAATTGGGTACCACACCAAGGAACCTATCTTCATGTGTGGTATTGAAGTCTAAAACATTAGTGGTGATGAATGGCTTGAAACGAGGTCCTCAGAGTGTGATTTCGATATTTCAGTATTTGGATTCTGGTGGAAGGAAGGCAATTGATCTATAGATGGCCAGGTTTTGGATTGATAAAGTAGTAAGACTCGGTGTTTTCAAGTAAGGTGGAGTATTCACCTGTGGCGTGTTATCGTCGTCCTTTATCGAATGGAATGTGTTAAGTTTGTCAGTGTTATGTCTTCTTCGGTTTCATGGGGTCAGAGTATTGTGAAGAAGTATTGAAGAAGCAGCTGTTAGAGACCGTGAGACGCGGTGGTTCAGTACTGGATAAGTGTTGATAATGAACGCAACTAAAGAAAGATGATCTTCGGAGAGTTTGAAGTCGTGGTGATCTACTGGTTTAAGAGCTACAGAGAATGATATTGAATTGAGGCTAGGCGGTGGTTCAATTTCTAGGAGTCCAGGTGCGAGAAGCGAAAGTCGAGCCGTTGCAAAGTGGGGGAGCGACAACATAACTTGGAATTGGAAGATATTGTCGCGCATTTAATGGATGTCCATGAGGAGCGGACATACTAGTAAAGTTGGTAAATGAAGCAGGGCATAGGATGTGATATTGATGTCACAGAGAGTGTGCATTTCAGCATTATTGGAAGGTGTCAGTTGGTGATTTCCACATATGGGTTTTCTCCTGTGAGTAGGTTAGCGGTTGTGTGGTTGGTAAGTCTCTATGAGGGGTTCTAGTGGCTATTCGGTAGCAGGCAGAATGTGTGAATAATGCTAGAGAATTTGAGTATTTAAGGAGTGCTAACAAGAAAATTTGGAAGAATTGGGTGGATTGGTTGAGCAATATCATGTTAACAAAGAAGAAAGGATCTCGGCAGGGTCTAGAGCAGTGCAAGGAGTAGCTTCGGGCTAAGTGGGGGAGTCCTACCACCTGCAGTTGGGTTGCAGGATTGTGTTATAAAAGGGTTGCGGATTGTCGGTGTGTTGGCAAGTTATTTCAGCCAAGGGAAAGGAGTAGAATGGTAATTGTGCATGGGATTTGATGAATGTGTGCAAAAGTTGGTCCTATCGGACCAGGGTTTGGCTTTGGGAGATTCAGAATTTTTCTTTATGCATAGGCGAGTTGTAAGGGTTGTGACTCAGTCGCTTACTTCATTGAGAAGATGTTCATGTGCTAGAAGATCCTTGGGGTTATTGTAATTGGGGCCAGTCAGAGTAGGTGACTCTCAATAGCGGTCTTAGTGAATTCAAAAGTTAAGAATGCGGCGTTTAAGGGTTTCCAGCAGCAGTATGATCGAGAATCGAGCTTCTGCAGAGCGCTTTCTGAGATAAAAGGAAGATGGTTGGGTTTCTATGTTATTTTCAGCATGCAAGATAGTATTGGAAGAGTGAGAGAAATAAACTCCGGGTTGTAGAAAGGCTATCAAGAGGGTACAAGACGGGTTGTGGGATTTAGGCAGCATGGTCTCGTGAATCAAGGTCACTCGGGATGAGTGAGGGTTGAGTTTGCTATGGGATGAAGGAAGTTACTAATATTCCTAAGGCAATTAAAGATGATTAAAACAAGATAGACTGATTAGCCATTGTTGAAATGGCACATTTACTGCAGTGATCAGTCCATTCGATGTGATTAAGTTATGCATCTGGTTTGTGCCGGTGTATGTGAGGCATGTCAGCCGTCGAAATAGATTATATGTGGGAGCATTCGAGTGCTATGGCCTGTCAGGTGTAGGCGGATCCTGGAAGGGTTATGGTGGTTCAGACTGGTACTTAAGGATTTGCATGTTGGGTGATTGTGAGAATTCACTCGAGTGTTGTGATGGTTATCTTGAATTGAGTTGAGTAAAAGGGTTTTATGTGATGAAGTCTCACCCTATTGATGGTTCAGAAGTTGTGATGGGATTCTCGCACTATCTCGTATTGGCACTTTAGGTGTGGTGAGCAGTATGTAACTGGCAGTAAGAATCAAGATTGCGGTTCGGTGTTAACAAGGATGTCATGAGCTCGGATGAGCAAGAGAAAGTGATTTGAAAGTTCAAAGTAAGATGGTGTTATCTTCAGTGCCACCTGAGATCGATATTCGGTGAAAGAGGCTTTGTACCCTGGTCACGGGTTCTTGATGTATTGTGCAATATTAGTATGGTGGGTGATGCGGATGTACAAATTTGTGACATGTTGTGGAAAGTCGTGGGAGCGTAACCACGAGAAGATTGTAGAAGTGTGACATGTAGTCACTTAATGGATTGAAGATTTGGACTGAGTATAAATAAGTGCAATATTTCTTATTTGAGAATTTATGCCTGGAAGGCGTTCAGTTCATTTGATTGTGGATTGTGGGGTGTTTGTCCCGGATATGATGGTTGTTCTTGCATATTATGAGAGGCAGTGGGTTAATATGGACCCAGGTAAGGCTATTAGCCTAGTTTGGTGCGAGCAAGGTAGACTCAATGTTTGTGGATGGATTCAAATATGATCATGGGATTCATGTGAGGTAGATATGTTCGTTTCAGTATAGCGCTCTTAGAGGAGGGGTGTTGGGATATCGGGTGTTGTCCCGTCTTCGTCAAATTCAGGTAATAATATGATTGTGCCGTGTGAGTTGTGGGATGAGTTGATTATTTCTTATGTGTTGAGATCTCCACCTAGTGATGATGTTATGTGACTAGGACGGCACTTGAGATCCAGAGTATGCATGTATATTGCACCTCAGTTGTGCTTGAGTTTTGTGAGCATATGGCTTTCTCAGTCTTCCCAGGATGGTATTATGCACTTAGCGTGCTTATGATCGATATTTAGTAATTTTTAATAGGGAGAAAATCAGCTCCGTGTATATCTTCTTATGTAAATTTTATGATGGGATCGGGTGGCACGCCGCCACGGGTATGATATTTGGATCGGGTTACATGCCCCAACAGTGTGATGATGAATACGGTTCCAATATTTATTTTCTTATGTTTACTCCCTATTTTCTGATACAAGTTCATATTAGTTGCGTGAGTTGAATAGTCCCTTCGTGAGTCGTTTCTTATCTATCATGTTCGAGTTATGGCCTATTGGCGCAATGTGTTATCATGTGAGGTTGTTGGTCATGTTTGGGGTGATTTGTTGTCTGAGCAGTTCATACTGGGTGAGACGAGATTATCGGATCAGGGATCAGTGCGATAAGGTTATGTGAAGTGTATATTAAAGAACAAATACCATTATTCAGGTTCATAATGAGGTGATGATTCTAGTCAAGATGAGATATTCAATGATTTGTTAACGCTGCAATTGGGTATGAATTTCTACACCTCCTCTGTTGTGGTGGTATCATCAGCAGTATAGCAGGATGTATGTACATTTGTTATGAGGTGCATCGGGAGCATCAGATCCGTGAAATTTTGGCTATTAAGGTTCAGGGAACGTCATTGTGATTAGATGATGAATTTTGCAGTGTATGGTGCTAATTCAGCAAAGGTATGCAGTAATGTTCTGGTATATCGTGTGGTAGTTGATACGGTGTTTATATATTGGAACTAGGCCTGGCAGAGCAAATTTCAAGTATTGGAACTAGGTTCTGAGCTTATTATATGGATAAAAGAAGAAATCTTCAAATTTGATCAAGCTAATGTACTCAACTGGGGTGTGGTAGCACAGGCAGGTGCACGAGGTGTTAAACAGTGATTTCAAGTAACCCCAGAGCAGTTCTTAACACGTTCGAGGAAGAACGTTTGTATAAGTGGGGGAGAATGTAACGACCCGACCGATCGTTTTGAGCTCTAGCCTCGTTCAGTAGTTTGGAGTCATGATCAACTCCGTTTCAGGTATTATGACTTGTAAGTATGGTCGGAATTGAATTTCGGGAAGTTTAGAGTTGGTTTGGAAAGAAAACTCTCATTTTAGAAGCCTTAAGTTGGAGAAACTGACTAAGATTGAAATTTTGAGTAAACGACCTCCAAATCAGGATTTGAAGGTTCCATCAGGCACGTATGATGATATCAGACTTGGGCGTATGTCCGGATCGGGTTTTGGATAACCCGGGAGTGTTTCAACGTATATTGTGGAAGTCAACATTTTTGAAGGAATTTGCTAAGTTTGGCTTGAAGCACATTTCAGTGATATTGATGTCCGTTTAGGATTTTCGAGTTTGAGAATAGCTTTGTTTGGTGATTCTGGACTTGGGAGCGTGATCAGAAGTGAATTCGGATGTCCGTAGGTCATTTTGAAGTCATTTGGCTAAAGATAGAAATTTGAAAGTTTTTGGGAAATCTAACCGGAAGTGGAAATTTTGATATCGGGGTCAGAATGCGATTTCGAAAGTTGGAGCAGGTCCATAATGTCAAATATGACTTGTGTGCAAAATTTGGGGTCAATCGGACGCAATTTGATAGGTTTCGGCATCGGATGTGGAAGTTGGAAATTTCTAAGTTCATAAAATTGGGACTTGGGTGCTATTCGTGGTTTCGATGTTGTTTGATGTGATTTGAGGCCTCGAGCGAGTTCACAATATATTTTAGAACAAGTTGGTATAATTGGACGGATCCCGGGAGCCTCGGGTGGATTCCGGGTGGTTAACGGATCAATATTTGAAGTTGAGAAAAGCTGAAGTTGCTGGTGTCTGATGCGACCGCACCTGCGAGGCTTTGGCCGCAGGTGCAGAGCCACAGGTGCAGCTTGGGCGCCGTAGGTGCGAGGAATTGGTGGCTGGGCTGGGAGCGCAGGCGATGATATTTCCGCACCTGCGAAGGCGCATATGCAAACAATGGGGTGCAGGTGCGATTTTAGGCTTGAGCCGAGGAAGCTGCAGGTGCGGGAGATTGGTCGCAGCTGCAGGAGTTCAGATGCGCAGGTAGGATCGTAGGTGCGTAAATGAGGCATGGCAGAATGTTTTAAAACAAAGATTATTTGCCATTTCTCTAATTGTTTTCATGGTTTAGGTGATTTTGGAGGGCTTCAAGAGGGGAAATTCATCATCAATGTCAAGGTAAGTAATTTCTTCATGGTTTTAAGTTAAATACAAGTTATATGGATGGATTAAACATGGAAATTAGTAGGACAATTGGGATTTTTTAGGAGAGACCTAGAAATGTTATTTTGGATTTCTACCACGAATTTGAGCATGGAATTTCGAGTAAATCATATATTTGAGTTAGTAAGACTATGGGTGGAATATATCTTCGAGAAATTTCGGATTCCGGGCACGTGGGCCCGAGGGAATTTTGGTCAATTTTTTGACAACCAATAGGGTCATCACCAATTTTATTACCCATTCCATACTTCCGAGGCCTTGAAAACCTCATTTGTAGTTGCCTCGATCTGTGTGTGCAGTCCAGTTGCGTAACCGGAGAGCTTAAATATAAAATTCTGTGAAAAATGCTAAAATTGGATATTAACATGAATAAATTTGACTTCGGTCAACATTTTTGGATAAACGGACCCGGATGCGTGATTTGACGGTCCCAGAGGGTCCGTAGGAAAATATAGGACTTGTGCGTATGCCGAGAATCGAATTTCGAGGTCCCAAGCCCGAGGAATGAATTTTTTTGAGTAAAATTGTTTTCTGAAAATATTTAAGGAAAATGAAAATGAAATATGATTAGAAAGTGATTGTATTGGGCCCATATTTTGGTTCCGGCGCCCGGTACAGGTCTTATTTATGGCTTAAGCACTTTCTCTTTAAATTTTGGTTGAAATCGGATGTCGTTTGATGTGTTTCGGACTAAAAATGAAAAAATTGATGTTTTATGAAATTTGATAGAATTCATGGATTTTGAGGTTTAATTCGATGTATATGATATTGTTTTGGCGATTTGATCGCATGGATAAGTTCACAGGATGTTCTTAAGGTAGTGTATGTATTTGGTTTGGAGCCCCGAGGGCTCGAGTGAGTTTTGGATAGGACACAGACTTCATTTTTGGACTTGGAAACTGTTGGTGTGCCTGATCTGTAGGCTTCGCATTTGCGAAGCCAGCATCCCAAATGCGAGCTAGTCATCGCAAATACGAAGGTTGGTCTGGGCAGGCCTGATTGCAAATGCGATCAAGAGGTTCGCAAATGCGAAGGTTAATCTGGGCAGGCCTGATCGCAAATGCGACCAAGAGGTTTGCAAATGTGAAGATTAATCTGGGCAGGCCTGATCGCAAATGTGACTAAGAGGTTCGCAAATGCGAAGGTTAACCCGGGCAGGGCTGATCGCAAATGCGACCAAGAAGTTCGGAAATACGAAGGCTGGGAATGTCTGAAGGGTTCGCAATTGCGAATCCCTGTTCACAATTCCCATGCCAACCAGGAGCCTGCACTATACAAAAACCGAATTTTGACTTCATATTCCATATTTTCTCAAACTCAAACACACTTAGCTGATTTTTCCAAGAACAAGACTTCTTCCAAATCATTTGCAAGTTGGTTTTACTCATTTCTTCCAATCATTAACATCATTTAACATGTTTTCAACTTAAAAATCAGGTATTTCCATGGGTGAATTTGGGTGTTTGGGGTAGAACTTAGGTTTTTCTAAAATAGAGATTTGAGTGGGTGATTGACCTCGATTTGAGCAAATTTAATATGGCTAGACTCGTGAGAGTACGAGGGTTCTAAAAATGTAAGATTTACCCGACTCCGAGATGCTGGCCTGGGGGTGTATTGGTCATTTCACCTAGTTTCGCGCCGTAACCTTGAATTGAATAGCAGACTCAGTTGCATGAGATGTTATTTATGGTATGAAATTTATTTGAATAGATTTGTGCCATTTGGAGTCGGATACTCGTGGCAAACGTGTGGTTTCGGGTTGATTGCTATACTTCGGACTCGAGGTAAGTGTTTTGTGTAACCTTATCTTGAGGGAATATGAGTTGAATCTTGTTTTCTACTCGCTAATTGTAGAGTACGATGTATAGGCATGGTGACAAGTATTTATACATTGGTGTCTAGCATGACCGTGAGTCTTATTATTGCGAATATTCTGATTTTGTTGTCACTTCCATTCTTAAACTCCGAGGAGCATTGGCTCAAATTGTAACATGAATGGTGAAGAGATATGAGATAATTACATCTTTGGAGCATTGGCTCAAATTGTGAAACGAATAATGAAGAAATTTGAGATATTACATCTTTTGGAGCATTGGCTCAAATTGTGAAATGAATGATGAAGGAATATGAGATAATTAAATCATTTGGAGCATTGGCTCAAGTGATAGAATAAATCATGGAAGTGAAAGTGAAAGAAAGAGAAAGAGTTATTGAAATATTCCCTTGGCGGGTCATCCTTGTAGTGTTCCCTTGCCGGGATTTAATTATTTAATTGATGTTCCCTTGCCGGGATTTAATTATTTAATTGATGTTCCCTTGCCGGGATTTAATTGTTTAATTGATGTTCCCTTGCCAGAATTTAATTGTTTAATGGTTGTTCCCTTGCCGGGATTCCTATTTCTATTTCTGTTTACTCCCTTGGTCGTTGTTTGTGATTTCTGTTTGGGTGAGGAAGAGTGTTAAAGCACGAAGGGTGATGCCGTGCACTTGTTCTGGTGAGTATGAGAGTAAAGCACGAAGGGTGATGCCGTGCACTTGTTCTGGTTAGTATGAGAGTAAAGCACGAAGGGTGATGCCGTGCACTTTTCTTGGTGAGAATGAGAGTAAAGCACAAAGGGTGATGTCATGCATTGTTTGATATTGTCTCCCTTGCTGGGATGTTGAGATTATTGTTATTGTTCCCTTGCTGGGATTCCTATTCTATTATGTCTACTCTATTGTCCGTTGTTTGTGATTACTGTTTGGGTGAGGAAGAGTGTTAAAGCACGACGGGTGATGCCATGGACTATTTGCTATTGTGAGGAAGAGTGTAAAGCACGAAGGGTGATGTTGTGCCCTACGATGTACCATTCCGTACTGATATTTATTGATTATACTGTGAGGAAAGAGAGTAAAAGCACGAAGGTGATGCCGTGCCATGATTTACATTGATTACATTATACATTGCAAAGTGAGGACGAGAGTAAAAGCACGAAGGGTGATGCCGTGCAAGCTTGTGATTTCTGGTCCTTATTGATATTCTGACCATTGTTTATATATATATATATATTTGTACTGCACAGGTACACTTTGTTATCATGTCTTAGCCTCATCACTACTTCACCGAGGTTAGGCTCGGCACATACTCAATAAATGGGGTCGGTTGTACTGATGTTACACATGCACTTCTTTATTTTGTGCAGATTACGTTGCCGGACCTGGAGGACATCATTAGGGGGAGTGTCTTCCAGCTTATCCTAGAGGCTTCAAGGTATACCGCTGGCGTTCGTGGGCCTTGGCGTCTCTTCCATCCCTTTGTCTTCACTTCTGTCTTATTTTTCCTCTAGTTTCAGAGACAATTATGTATTCTCTTTTCAGACTTGTATTTAGCACTCTTATAGACAGTTCGTGAGTTTGTGACTCCAAGTTTTGGGAAAATTATGCGTCGATGTATTATGTTGTCCTTATTTAGCTTGAAACCATATTTATTTTCGCTGTTACATTGTGAGCTGTTTAGTTTATCCTATTAAATTGATGTTAAAGATGAGCAAAAATGGTTGAAAAGTCTACTGT